>VIAB01000900.1:173157-193013 GCA_009801035.1 Oophaga pumilio
CAACTTATACCATTCAAATGTCCAAGAAATTAAGCCAGGTGTGATATATGAGAAAAATGAATAAAACTTTATAGGACCTACATGCCCATATAGACGGCTTAGGAGGTTTGTTACTCCTGACAGATTTTCTTTAGTGGAAAAGAAGTTCCTGCACCTATAGTGCTGTCAAAATGCCAGTGAAATCCAATCACAGGAAAAGAGTAGATGACAAGTTACAGAGCATAAGAATTGGGGTATTTTAAGATCTATTAGACTGGTATATACACCAAAAGCAGATTTATCTTGTTGTGGGAAATAAGAAAGGCAACACATTATTGTTCATTAGGTTTTGTGTAAGAGGAAAGCTTGGCATTAAGGAGAAATATGCTGCTGTTACACCGGCTTTGCTTGAATCATGTCGTTTTGAAAATGTTTTTTTCAGGGTGTTGCACCAAGCTGCACCGTATGAACACAGTCTTATTAGTTGTGAATTGCCCTTTATGCTTATCCAAAAAACATCAGCCCTAGTATTAGAATAAAGGCAGAGAGGCGCAGGCAGGAATAAATGCTTGTCTGTAATCGCAGGGATATATTTGAAACCACAGACAATGTGCTAAGATTGCGGCTGACCTCCTGCTCCTTTACTCGTCAATCAGCTGCAGGCTTCACACCTAGGAAAGTGTGAATGATTTGTTTCTTTAATTCGCAGCAGATCCAGCAAACCATCTGTTTTTCCATTCAACACCTACACTATCTGCACAATACACAGGGGGCTTCAGATTTCCTCCTCTGGTCGAAAACATATTCTGGAACATTCTCACAATTATCAACATTATTAATTAAATGTAAAATAATGAAAACTTTAAATAACAAACAAAAGTTTAAAGTACTATTTAGGAATATAACCATTCCAACAAATATAGAGACAGTGACTCTAATTCTAGCGATTTGACTGCTTGCTGTAGTTTTGATAAAATCACTGTTCTATCAGCAGGAGATTATCACTAGGGGACTAGTAATCCTGCTGCCATATAATCCTCCATATTCATTTATAATCCCAGCTCTAATCCTCCATAATCTCTGTATAATCCCAGCTGCACCACTGATTGGCAGCTTTCTGCCTATGCAAAGGGTACACAGAAAGCGGCCAATCAGTGATGTGGGCGGGGTGATACAGCGCTCAGCATTCAGAGAGCTGCTAGATCTGCACTTTAAAGTGGTTGTAAAAAGCCTTATTAATGTATCAAAAATGGTGACCCAGTTCAAGAACTCAAAGAGTTTCAAAGCCCATCTCTAACCATGACCACAGAGTTGGCCATTCATTTATACCGCCTACATGTAATATCATATTTGCTCTGTTGTGGCCACACTACACTAGATAAGACACCTAAATTGAAGTAAAAAAGTTTTACTTTGTATTTAAAGGAAAAAACATACTTTAAAGCTGGCCAAGGACCAAGCCCTACTAGTTGACTTCTTTCCGCCCACTGCCATTGATTGACAGATCTCTCCTTATACAGGCATGCAGGGAGAGACAATTACTTTAGAGGAGCTGACGGGGTGAAGCCACTTTGGCCTTTTCTACTAGTCTTTCATGCAGTTGATTACCTGGCTGGCTTTTCAAGGGAGTCTGTCAGCATGATTTCACACACCAAACTATTGATATGTGCACGCCTCCTGACGAAGACATGCGAAACATGCGATGAGGCAGAAGGTCGCATATATGCAGCTGAGTGTATACTTTATTTCTTACATATACAGGTCCTTCTCAAAAAATTAGCATATAGTGCTAAATTTCATTATTTTCCATAATGTAATGATTAAAATTAAACTTTCATATATTTTAGATTCATTACACACCAACTGAAATTTTTCAGGTCTTTTATTGTTTTAATACTGATGATTTTGGCATACAACTCCTGAAAACCGAAAAATCCTGTCTCAAAAAATTAGCATATCAAGAAAAGGTTCTCTAAACGAGCTATTACCCTAATCTTCTGAATCAACTAATTAACTCTAAACACATGCAAAAGATTCCTGAGGCTTTTAAAAACTCCCTGCCTAGTTCATTACTCAAAACCGCCATCATGGGTAAGACTGCCGACCTGACTGATGTCCAGAAGGCCATCATTGACACCCTCAAGCAAGAGGGTAAGACCCAGAAAGAAATTTCTGAACAAATAGGCTGTTCCCAGAGTGCTGTATCAAGGCACCTCAATGGGAAGTCTGTTGGAAGGAAACAATGTGGCAGAAAACGCTGTACAGCGAGAAGAGGTGACCGGACCCTGAGGAAGATTGTGGAGAAGTAGAAAGTAGTAGAAACATCCAGAGCCACCGTGCACAGGCGTGTGCAGGAAATGGGCTACAGGTGCCGCATTCCCCAGGTAAAGCCACTTTTGAACCAGAAACAGCGGCAGAAGCGCCTGACCTGGGCTACAGAGAAGCAGCACTGGACTGTTGCTAAGTGGTCCCAAGTACTTTTTTCTGATGAAAGCAAATTTTGCATGTCATTCGGAAAATCAAGGTGCCAGAGTCTGGAGGAAGACTGGGGAGAAGGAAATGCCAAAATGCCTGAAGTCCAGTGTCACGTACCCACAGTCAGTGATGGTGTGTGGTGCCATGTCAGCTGCTGGTGTTGGTCCACTGTGTTTCATCAAGGGCAGGGTCAATGCAGCTAGCTATCAGGAGATTTTGGAGCACTTCATGCTTCCATCGGCTGAAATGCTTTATGGAGATGAAGATTTCATTTTTCAGCACGACCTGGCACCTGCTCACAGTGCCAAAACCACTGGTAAATGGTTTACTGACCATGGTATTACTGTGCTCAATTGGCCTGCCAACTCTCCTGACCTGAACCCCATAGAGAATCTGTGGGATATTGTGAAGAGAAAGTTGAGAGACGCAAAACCCAACACTCCGGATGAGCTTAAGGCCGCTATCGAAGCATCCTAGGCCTCCATAACACCTCAGCAGTGCCACAGGCTGATTGCCTCCATGCCACGCCGCATTGAAGCAGTCATTTCTGCAAAAGGATTCCAGACCAAGTATTGAGTGCATAACTGAACATTATTATTTGATGGTTGTCTTTTTTTTTTTTTAAACACTTTTATTTTATTGGACGGATGAAATATGCTAATTTTTTGAGACAGGATTTTTGGGTTTTCATGAGCTGTATGCCAAAATCATCAGTATTAAAACAATAAAAGACCTGAAATATTTCAGTTGGTGTGTAATGAATCTAAAATATTTGAAAGTTTAATTTTAATCATTACATTATGGAAAATAATGAAATTTAGCACTATATGCTAATTTTTTGAGAAGGACCTGTAGATATCCACTCTCCTCTCATGAATAGATACTAACATTGACAAGATTCAGATTATATTATACCATGCTATGAGATTGCTTATGCCTTCTATGAATTATTTATTTAGCCAATTTATTGTAAGATATAGTATAATTTTTACCTTTTTCACCATAGTAGTGTTTCATTTTTGTATGAGCTACCTTGTTATTTTTAACTATTTATTCTATGTAGTTAATAAAGAATTATGTTTTTTGTGCATCTGTGCCCTAATTGTGCATTTTTGCCACATTTGTGGTTTTATTTGTATGTGCATATGCAGTCATGGCCAAAAGTGTTGGCACCCTTGATATTTTTCCAGAAAATGAAGTATTTCTCCCAGAAAATTATTGCAACTACACTTGTTTTGTTATTCACATGTTTATTTCCTTCATGTGTATTGGAACAACACAAAAACACAGAAAAAAAAGTAAATTGTACATAATTTCACACAAAACAAAATTGGGCCGGTCAAAATAGTTGTCAGCCTCCGCCTAATATTTGGCTGCACACCCTTTGGAATAAATAACTAAATCAATCGCTTCCTACAACCATCAACAAGCTTCTTACACCTCTAAACTAGAATTCTGGACCACTCTTCTTTTGTAAACTAGTCTAGATCTCTCATATCTGAAAGATGCCTTCTCCCAACTGCAATTTTAAGAACTCTTCACATGTGTTCAATGTGATTTGGATTCGGACTCATTGCTGGCCACTTCAAAACTCTCCAGCACATTGTTTTCCTGCATTTCTGGGTGCTTCTTGAAGTATGTTTGGGGTCATTGTTTTGCTGGAAAATCCATGACCTAGGACGCAAGCCCAGCTTTCTGACACTGGGCATTACAATGCAACACAAAAATTTTTGGTAATCTTCAGATTACATGATGCCTTGAACACAGTCATGGAACCCAGTGCCAGAGGCAGCAAAACAACCCCAAAATATCTTTGAACCTCCACCATATTTGACTGTAGGTATTGTGTTCTTTTCTTTGCAGGACCCATTCTGTTTTCGGTAAACAGTAGAAGTACAGTATATCCTTTACCAAATAGTTCTATCTTAATCTCATCTGTCCACTAGACAGTTTCCTAGAAGGATTTTGGCTTACTCACATATATTTTGGCAAACTGCAGTCTAGCTTTTTATGTCTGTGTCAGCAGTGGTGTCCTCCTGGGTCTTCTCTCATAGCATTTAATTTCATTCAAATGTCGACGGATAGTTTGCGCTGACACTGATACACCCTGATCCAGCAGGACAGCTTGAATTTCATTGGGGCTGCTTATCCACCATCCAGACTATCCTGTGTTGCAACATTTCATCAATTTTTCTCTGCTGCACACTTTCAGGGAGATTAGCTACTGTGCCATGGGTTGTAAACTTCTTGATTATGTAGAGCATCGTGGACAAAGAACATCAAGATCTCTAGAGATGGAATTGTAACCTTGAGAGCGGTGTCACACTTGCGTGTGTGATGCGAGAAACTCGCACGAGTCTTTCGCATCAACACCCGGCACTGCCGCCGGCACTCAGACCGGAGTGTGATGCTGCATAGAAATACATGCAGCCGCACGCTCCGGTCTGAGTGCCGATGGTAGTGCCGCGTGTTGATGAGAGACTCGTGCGAATTTCTCGAATCACACACGCAAGTGTGACACCGGCCTAAGAGTGTTGATATTGTTCAACAATTTTGGTTCTCAAGTCCTCAGACAGTTCTCTTCTGCACTTTTTTTCTTATGCATGCTTAGTGTGGCACACACAAACATACAATGCAAAGATTGAGTCAACTTCTCCCCTTTTTATCTGGTTTCAGTTGTCGTTTTCATATTGCCCATATATGCTACTTGCCACAGGTGAGTTTGAACAAGCATCACATGCTTGAAACAAGGATGTTTACCCACAATTTTGGAAAGGTGCCAACAATTTTGTCCAGCCCATTTTGGGGTTTTGTGTGAAATGATGTCCAACTTGCCTTTTTCTTTGTTTTCTTTGTGTTGTTCCAATTCACATAAAAGTAAATTAACATGTGTATAACAAAACGTGTAATTACAATAATTTTCTGTGAGAAATACTTCATTTTCAGGAACAATTTTAAAGGTGCTTACATTTTTGGCCATGACTGTAGCTCTTTCACAGACAAGTCCAGCAATACCTATACACAGTCAATCCATTCCTTTGATATTGAGAAATCAGTTTTTGAATTGCTATGCAAATGAGGCTGTAGATCTGAAGCCTCTGTCACTCCAGCTCTCTTCCCCACCCAGCACTGCCTCCTTTTCCTTGACTGACAACTCCTTTGCCTGAAGTCACACAGCATAAAGGCTGTCAATTAAGCAGGAGGAGGCAGTGCTGGGCTGGGAACAAAGCTGGAGTGACAGAGGCTTCAGATCTACAGATAGCTCTTCAGTCTCATTTGCATATCAATTCCTACAGAGCGTTCATCCATCAAGTTGCCATGGCTCGAGATCAAGCCGATGGATAGGTCTAAAGATGGCCATACATATATTATACATGTACAGTAGGTCATGCACTCATGTTTTTGTAAAGTGACTGTAAGAGGTAGCCATGACTAAGCTGCTGCTTCACATCACCCCGTCACTTTACAGGAAAATTGTGTCCCAATGTCACTCAGTGTATGCCACAGGCCCCTGCTGTTTCCATGCCTCCATCTATCGCAGCCGCCGCACATAACTCCGTGGACACACAATTCGTAGTAACCAACAGTTTACTGGACAGTTCATCAGATTGTAACACACAGTATGGGGGACCACACTTCCTGTTCCTTGTTTCCTTAGTACAGTCCGTTTCCAGCATTACTATCCGTTCCTCCAAGACTATCCCTATGTTGGCTATTCCTGTCTGACGTGGGGATTTCCTGTCAGTCCCGCAACGCATCCGGGATCCGCTACCTTCCCTTCTCGCGGTTCTGCATCCATGATCCCTTGTACACCAGAGGATAATGCACTCCTCCCAGTACCTGTACCAATCCCGTAAGGGATTATAGTAAGTCCTCCCACTGCAATGAACGACAGTTCCTCGCTGCCTCCAGCAGCCCACTCCCCCAGAACTTGACCTTGGTTACGGCACTTCCCTATCTGACTATCAGGAAGTAGTCTGATTTATACTAGAATTAGGCCCATACCATTGTGGGCTAGTCCCAAACATTACTGTACCTTATCCTATCTCCCCTTCTGACTACAGCTACTATCCTATACTAGTATGTACTAAGCCTGCTATCCTAAATCCTAATCTATATCTTACTCTAAGCTGTACACTACTATATTACATATAACATTGTTCACATTATAATACATCGCAATTGATGACTTCAGGGGTAGGAACGTGATTAGTACAGCCCCCCATTCTTACATTTTCAAAGGGCAATGCTGAGAAAGCCTCTGGCAGACTATTCTAGCAGTGGCTTATCTCCACTAAAAAGAAAAAGATCAGAAGTTGGAATTCCAACTGCCCAACTCTTCTCTCCCTGGACATCATCTGTAAAGGGAGAATAGGGAGACCCCCACATACATCAAACCAGTCTAATGTGTATAGGGGCCTTTAATAATGCCAAGTGTCACTGATAATTTGCTTTTACATCATTAAAGGAGCAGACACAGCAAGATTTTAAGGAATTTTATCTTCCCTAGTTCCACTTAGATCCTCATGCTGAGATCATGGTGGAATCCCATGGAATGCTAGGGGATTTATATATAGCAGTCTAGAAGTTGTCACCGACAACAAGAAACTATTGTCACATATTCAACTGACCTAATGTTACCACTGAGAAATCACTGAGATTATCCAATGGTGTATACGCACCTTACCTTCATTTTCAACATCTGCCAAAGCTTTACTTAAATCCCACACACAAGAATATCTGTATGGAAAACTGATTTGCCTTTGTTCTGATAGAGACATTTTCCAGATGGCCCACAGACTTTTATACCCTTTGGAAATAGGTAGGTGGATAATGGTTTGGAAAATAGACACATTTCCTTTTAGGTACAGGAAAAGATGATGAAGCGGATTTCATGACTAAATATATCTAAATTGAATGAGACTGTGATAAAAGTAATAATCTGATTTTGTCAGAGTGTGTTAGAGAGCACAATATATTCCGAAAAGGTAATTTTGTCATAGACAAGACTTCTGGAAAAAAGCCTATAGAAAATACAACATAAAGAATCTGTAATAGTGTGATATTAAAGGGAATCTATCACCAGGTTTTTGCTACCCCATCTAAGAGTAGCATGATGTAGGGGCAGAGACCCTGATTCCAGAAATGTGTCACTTTACTTTACTGGCTGTTACAGTTTGATTAAAAACTGTTTTATCTGCTGCAGATTTAGCAGTGCTCTGAATACTGAGCCCTGTATACATCAGGCAGCGTTTCATAATAAAACATTCACCGTTGCAATAATTCAGCCAACAGGTTTCTACTTCACGTTGCCCGTTGGTCTAGCATCATTAGTCAGATGACTGGTTCCATCATTTATGGAGCTTTAGTGGTGTGACCTTCATGACGATTGGTGATTGGTGATTCACAATGAGCAATGGTTTCAGTACACCAATCACATCTTCTGAAATTAAGTCGGCCATGTTTTACTTAATTTTTTTTGTCCAAAAGATTTTTTACTCATCTAAAATATCTCTACGCCATAAACAATCTTTCTTTGAAAGAAAATTGAAGAATGTTCTTCTTTCACCTGGTGCAACTGAACATCTATGGCCAGAAAGACTGGAATGGCTAATGGTCTAAACTGTCACCAAATGATCATTACTCAATGGTGTGCAATGTGTATGCAGGACGATACGCGATGATTTTAAGCAAGCAACAAAATCATTTCACCTGGGTGGTTGGCAGTCGGCCGATAATCGGTAAACAGGGATAATCGGAGATGCAGCATTTCCCTTATCAGTCAATGGGCCCTAAGGTAATATTTCCTTCAAAAGCTTCATAACAAAAAAAAGCAAAATAAAAGCACTGAAGAGGAGTTAAAGTCCTTCACTTTCCTGTAGCCCTACAGACATTTGTGTAGCCATTACAGTCATCCATGTCGGAGACGTACGTCAAGAACCACCACTGTGTAAGAAATAAAATAGCTTGGCAGACATTAGAGAACTTAGCCAGATGAGGAAAGCTTGCAAACGTGGAAATGGTTCGGACAACCTGCTGTTCTGTGGACTGATTAGGAACCACAAAGTTCCATCTTTATAGCTGCACTTTAGAGACAACTAAAATAAGGAAAAGGCCAATTTGCCGCTAGAGTATCGCCACCATCATTGTTCTCGGAAATAACATCATCATTTTGTAAATTCTGGTGTTCTGCAGAAAGATAGACTGTTCAGGTTGATGCCTAGTGTATCATACCAGGTAAGATAGGTACTATAATGGCTCAGTGGTTAGCAGCCCTTATTGGGGCCAGGTTTGAAATCTCACCACCTCCAAGGAGTTATGGTCCTGTGCATCTTAGATGATGACTGCTCATTCGGCTGACAACGATCTGTCCTAACTGCCTCATACACATGAATACTCGCTGGGAGCTCATGTATTGTCAGTGGGGAGAGGGGAGTATCTTCTGGGAGAACAAAAAAATAATACATCAAATTGTTTTCACCAGTATTCTTGTGAAAACTTGAAAACTCACTACATTTTTGCTCCACATAAGCTGACACAAAAATTTAGCAATTTTTGGCGTTTTCACACCAGTCTTTTCCAACTGTTCCAAAATGGGTACAGTTGGGACAGGACAGGGGATGTGGCATCTAAGGGTACGTTTCCACGGTCACTAATCGGCAGCGCTTTGGACGCAGCACATGTCCACTGCATCCAAAGCGCTGTCGACTATTGAACACAGCTGATTCCGCGTGTGTTCACTGAACCGTGTGGAATCACCGCGTCCATTACATGGTATGGGTGACATTTCTCTTGCGGAGACTCACATCTCCGCAAGATAAATACACAGCTGCTGCCTGGAAAGACGCGCCGCATGTCCGTCTCCGTGGGCATTGGTGTAAGCATAGTGGGCATGGGATTTCTTGAAATCCCATCCACTAAGCTGTAACATCTGGATGCTGCGGGTTGCATGCTTTGGATGTACGCAGCGTCCAACCCGCAGCATTTACTGACTGTGGGAACGTACCCTTATTCATTGCCAGATGTGGCGTACTTTATTCTGGACTGGAGTAAGATTTCTGGAAAAGCACATGCCACATATAATATGTGCCGAATTCATTATGTCTTAATGCAGTGGTCCTCAAGAGCCACCAATAGGTCATATTTTCAGGATTCCCTTAGTGTTGCCTAGGTGATAATTGCAGTACCTGTACAGGCAAGAATTCCATCACCTGGGCAATAGTAAGGAAATCCTGAAAGCATGGCCTGTTGGTGGGTCTTGAGTAGAGATGAGCGAATTTGTTTGGATTTTGGCCCCGAATCTGATTTTGACATATTCGGGCTATATTCGAACACTATTCTTATGATCGGTTCCGAACATATTCGGTAATTTTTACTCCCATTGACTCTAATGACGTTCGGCTGTGTTCGTCGAATATTGCATAAACAATATTTGAGTCCGATCGTATTGGGAACCGAATCTGCACAAATTCGCTCATCTCTAGTCTTGAGGACTGGCGTTGGGGAACACTGTCGGTTCCTCTTACTCCTCCATGCCCTTTCATTATAACTGGCGCGTCTTAATAAACCAGACCCAAAATGTCTTAATTCAAACTGCCTGATGCTATTCTCTCCCGACACTATCAGTCAGAGAAGAATGCGAAGGTATTGGGGCCCTAAGTTCCCTCTTTGTCTGTTGTGGCCCATCCTACACTCTCGAATATAAGCTATTGGTGCAAGTCAAATAAATAAAGTCACATTGGTGTAGACTGTGTCAGAAATGGCTAACATTGCATTACTTGTATTATTAATAGTTACGATGACCATACATTGGCAAATCGCTTACATTTGCTGAATAAGGAGCACACAATTAGCACTTACCATATGGACAGTGAATAAAAGACTATACAATGATTGTCAAAAAAAATCTCATCATTCTGCACATTGTGAATAGACATGAAGATTATCTAACGATGACACGCAGCTAAAGTAATCGCATTACAAAATGCACAGTGCAGTCAATTGACAATTCATTTTAAAGGGCATGGGCGAGTCCGATATATGTTCAATGAGCAACATTCCATTTACTGCTCCACCCCAATACTCGGAAGTAGAGGAGATCAACAATCTATTCCAATTTTATTTCAGATGACATTTTGTTTGCCTGTCAAGTAAAAGAGGCAGAAAAACCCGTCCGCGGTAGAACATGTGCATGGAAAGCATTTACATAGGCGGTTCACACACTTGTCAAAAGTGACAGCTGCTGGACCAGAGAGGCTCATTTACATAGGTACACTTTGTAAGAGCCTAAAATCTCTCACCAGCAGTGGCATTTGTCCAACACATTATTAAGGGGGTTGTTCAGAATTAGAAAAAATGGCTTTGAGCAGCTCTTGTCTATGAGCTGTGTCTATTATTTCAGCATTTATGACAGTAGCTGAGCTGCAGTACCCAACACAGACAATAGGCAAGAGTGGTGCTGTTTCTAACATCAAACTATTCCTTTAACAGGGACAGTCAGCATGTTTTTGCTATGTAACATAAAATAGGGCAAGAGAGCCTGATTCCATCTCTGTATCACTTACTGAACTGTTTGGTTTATTTTAGATAGAATCTCTGTTGTAGATGTTGCAGTGGTCATATTGATATACTGAGTATAACCCCGCCCACACCTCTGATTGGCAGCTTACTATGTCATTGTCAGAAAAGTACCAATCAGAGGTGGGGGCGTGGTTACACAGATGAGCCTGACTGCTGTGCACCTGAGATTTAGTCCTCTAGTGATAATCTCCTTGTCATAATATACTGATTGTATACTGATTGTATTGAAACTATAACACACAGCCTTGTGACTGATATATCACTGGAATAAGGCTCATTTGCACTATATTATGCTGCTACCAGATTAAATAGAAAACACCTGCTGACAGATTCATGTTAAAGGCTTTACTTAGAGCTATCCTAGATAGTGACTTTGATAATTAACATTACCTATTAATTCAGGGAAAGCTGATCCTTGGCGTTACTTCATTTTGTAATAATGTGAGTTACGGTATATATTGGTACACCTTTGTCGTACGCTAGTGATATACAAAGATGTTTTCTAATGTGAGGGAGATCATGAAAGCTATCTATATAGTGGGGAAAATAAGTATTAGATACACTGCCGATTTTGCAAGATTTCCCATCTACAAAGAATGGAGAGGTCTGTAATTTTTATTGCAGGTACATTTCGACTGTGAGAGACAGAATCTAAAAAACAAAAAACAGAAAATCACATTTTATGATTTTTACATAATTAATTAGCATTTTATTGTATGAAATAAGTATTTGATCACCTACCAACCGGCAAAAATTTTGGCTCTCACAGACCCCTCTTTATTACTCTTTAAGAAGCCCTCCTACTAAGCACTCCTTACCTGTACTAATTGCACTTGTTTGAACTCATTACCTGTATAAAAGACACCTGTCCACACACAATCAATCACACGCCAACATCTCCACCATGGCCAAGACCAAAGAGCTGTCTAAGGACTCCAGGGACAAAATTGTAGATTTGCACAAAGTGTCATGTGCTACAGGACAATAGGCAAGCAGCTTGATGAGAAGGCAATAACTGTTGCCACAATTATTAGAAAGTGGAAGAAACACAAAATGAATGTAAATCTACCTTGGTCTGGGGCTTCATGCAAAATCTTGCCTCGTAGGTTAAGGATGATTCTGAGAAAGGTCAAGAATCAGCCCAGAACTACATGGTCAATGACCTGAAGAGAGCTGGAACCACTATCTCAAACATTACTGCTAGTAACACACCACGCTGTCATGGATTAAAATCCTGCAGGGCATGCAAGGTCCCCCTGCTCACACCAGCACATGTACAGACCTGTTTGAAGTTCGCCAATGACCATCTGGATGATCCAGAGGAGGCTCGGGAGGTCATATGGTCAGATGAGATCAAAATAGAACTTTTTGGTATCAACTCCACTCGCCGTGTTTGGAGGAAGAAGAAGGATGAGTACAACCCCAAGAACACCATCCCAACTGTGAAGCACGGTGAGGGAAACATAATATGTTGGGGGTGCCTTTCTGCAAAGGGGACAGGATTACTGCATAGTATTGAAGGGACGATGGATAAGGTCATGTATCGCGGGATTTTGGCCAACAACCTCCTCTAAGTAAACGCATTGAATATGAATCGTGGCAGGTTCTTCCAGCATGAGAATGACCCAAAATACACAGCCAGGGCAGCTAAGGAGAGGCTTCGTAAGAAGAATTTCAAGGTCCTGGAGTGGCCTAGCCAGTATCCAGACCTAAACCCAATAGAAAATCTTTGGAGGGATGTGAAACTCAATGTTGCCCAGTGACACCCCCGAAACCTGAAAGATCTGGAGAAGATCTGTATGGAGGAGTGGGGCAAAATCCCTGCTGCAGTGTACGTAAACTTGGTCAAGAACTACACGAAACGCCTGACCTCTGTAATTGCAAACAAAGGTTTCTATACCAAATATTGTGTTCTGTTTTTCAATGGTATCAAATATTTATTTCATGCAATAAAATGCAAATTAAAAAATCATACAATGTGATTTTCTGTTTTTTATTTTTAGTTTGTGTCTCACAGTTGAATTGTACCTACAATAAAAATTACAGACCTCTCCATTCTCTCCCTTATAGGAAAACTTGCAAAATCGGCAGTGTATCATATACTTATTTTCCCCACTGTATGTACCCAGTGTAAGTGATTAAATTGTGGGACCTCAGAAATAAGTATAATGCAGTCCTAGCCATGAGATTTTACATGAATTCTAATTGTATTACACAAAACAAGTAAGAGCAAGAGAAGAAATAGAAAAGCCATTAGGTAAATCTCCTGAGAGTTTCTACCAAGTTGGGTTTGTTCTATTAGGCAGCCAAGTTTCTGCAGGCCTGGCAGTCCGCCTCATGGAGGTACCAAATGAAAGAAAACATTTGCTCAAGTAGTCTCATGTGGTTTACAAAAAGCCTGCACTTACAAGTTACATTATATTCACAATTACTGTAATAACATTCATGATATAGGCCTGAATACAAAAGAGCTGCCATGGGCATTGTGAACACAAGCTAAATTAGAAGACCTGTCCTTACTAATCAGCACTTTCGCCATCACACATGACATAAGCGCGCTGCTGCCCCTATGCTCTGATGATCGATGGTGGTCTTTTGAGACTGATCATAATAAGATACAGTGGGTTCGGAAACTATTCAGACCCCTTTAAATTTTTCACTCTTTGTTTCATTGCAGCCATCTGGGAAATGCAAAAAAGTTCATTTTTTTTCTCATTAATGTACACTCTGCACCCCATCTTGACAAAACCAGAAATTTAGAATTTTTTGAAAATTTAATAAAAAAGAAAAACTGTATGCTCTCATTTGGGGTGGACATATCATTGGTGTAAAATGTGCAGCCGTACAGGCATCCGAGAGGTAAGAGGGACACTTCCACCTCTAAAGCTGGTGGAATTGTGCATAATGAGGAGCTAATGGACTACAAAGAGCCCATATATTGTTCTTGCACAGGTTCCCTCTTCTCTCTGTGTTCGCCATTGGTTCACACTGTGCCTTTTTGCAATGCTTTGAGTGGGTCTGCTAAAAAAAATGGAAAAAGCGCTAACAAAACAAACAGAATGGTCCTATTAATTTGTAATTAATCAAAAATGACTTGCTGCACATATATTCAGGCTGTTGAGCATCATTTAAATGATTTATACTTTAAAAGGCACCAAGCATTTAAAAGAACAAGTACATTCTTCTGGTATTATCCGCTAGAAAGACACTCAAGGATCGATTCATCAAAGCTTTCATACCAGAATCCTGGCGTAAAAGATTTGAAAAGTCAGAAAATTTAGGCGCAACTCCAAGTTGCGCCTAAATTTTGCGACTTTTGAAGTTTTTATGCCAATTTCTCCTAGCCCCGCTGAAGCATCTTCTGATTGAAAAATGGATGTATTTGACCTCCTAAAAAGATGCAGTGCGACCTACCCTGGGGGGCTGAATCATCAAAACTGGCACATTTGCTCTACGCCAGTTTTGCTTGGGTAGAAGGTTGCTGAATTCATTAAGAGGCGCATGCCACTTAATGAATTCAGTACCTCTCCTGAGTGATGTGTGTCACATCAGAAATGCAACTTCGGCAGCTGACTAGAGTAGCATATGTGGTGTACAATACTCCTGCCCTTTTGATGAATTTGATGGGTAGGCATGGCCACGCTCCCGCCACGGCTCCTATTCAGCGCTACTCATTTTAGAGCACCTGATGAAAACTGATGTGAAAAACTCCAGAAGTCACAACATTTTTGCAAGATTTACCATTGCACACAAGATTTGCAACTTTTTAAAGCTTTTACGCCAGTTTTCTGGCATAAAAGCTTTACTGCATCGGCCACAACCGATTAGTGTCTCCTTGTTTGTGACCCCATTACTGGAACTCCTAACAATAAAGTGAAAGAGGATCTGGGGCCCTCAACTACAGTGATAAATTTGAATAAAGGGGTGTCGAACCTGTTCCATGCTACTCCATTCAATGTCTATGGGTCAGAGGGAAACAGGAGAGAATTGTACGCCATCAGCCCAATTAACTCTGTATAAAGCAGCCTTGCACATACTCAACCATTCAGACTCCTCTTCCTCTTGTGGTCATGTAGTTCATCTAGTCCTATTTCTCATCATTGATAGAAAAAAAAATCAGCCTTCCCAGTCTGATATAATCTATCCTAAAGTGCTCCAGTTATACAGTACAGACCAAAAGTTTGGACACACCTTCTCATTCAATGATTTTTCTGTATTTTCATGACTATGGAAATTGTAGAATCACACTGAAGGCATCAAAACTATGAATTAACACATGTGGAATTATACATTACACTTTACAAAAAAGTGTGAAACAACTGAAAATATGTCTTATATTCTAGGTTCTTCAAAGTAGCCACCTTTTGCTTTGATTACTGCTTTGCACGCAGAAAAGGTGAACGGATGGACTCTATATACCTGGTTCCCACCGTGAAGCATGGAGGAGGTGGTGTGATGATGTGGGGGTGCTTTGCTGGTGACACTGTTGGGGATTTATTCAAAATTGAAGGCATAGTGAACCAGCATGGCTACCACAGCATCTTGCAGCAGCATGCTATTCCATCCGGTTTGCGTTTAGTTGGACCATCATTTATTTTTCAACAGGACAATGACCCCAAACACACCTCCAGGCTGTGTAAGGGCTATTTGACCAAGAAGGAGAGTATTGGGGTGCTATGCCAGATGACCTGGCCTCCACAGTCACCAGACCTGAACCCAATCGAGATGGTTTGGGGTGAGCTGGACCACTCACCGCTTCAATTTTGAATAAATCCCCAACAGTGTCACCAGCAAAGAATCCCCACACCATCACACCACCTCCTCCATGCTTCACGGTGGGAACTAGGCTTGGAGAGTCCATCCGTTCACCTTTTCTGCGTGCAAAGCAGTAATCAAAGCAAAAGGTGGCTACTTTGAAGAACCTAGAATATAAGACATATTTTCAGTTGTTTCACACTTTTTTGTAAAGTGTAATGTATAATTCCACATGTGTTAATTCATAGTTTTGATGCCTTCAGTGTGATTCTACAATTTTCATAGTCATGAAAATACAGAAAAATCTTTGAATGAGAAGGTGTGTCCAAACTTTTGGTCTGTACTGTATGTGATAATAGATGGCAGCACAACTGGTAGGTTACTTGAGTTATATGTATTTCTTTGTGGCTTTACATTGGCAAGCGTGTAGTTTGGGGTCACTCACAGAACAATTACTGTTGGCCAATGTAATAGGACAGCGTTTCATGTAACACTATGCCCACACTCCCACTGGAAAATGGAAGAAAACTAAACACCCACATGAATAAACACAGAGTGAATAGTAAACAGGGATTTATGCTCAAACTAAAGTACAATAAGCCATTTCATAGGACTCATAACCAAAACATGCTTAGCGCCAAGTCTGTTCATACTGCAGTCATATTGGAGGCACCGTCGCCTTTCATTTACAGTGGGCTTATATTTTATCAAGGAAGTAAGTTACCTATACTACACGGTGGTCACTGAAATTAGGTCAGGGACCACAGCTACGCGGATGAGCTCATATCTATGGAGCACTGCATCTACAAACTGTCTAAAAGAGAAATGACAGTTTTGATAAATACAAAGACCCCGATTTATCCAGACCGGCGGGAAGGAAGCCAGTCTTGATGAGGGGACGTGTTGGAGTTAAGCGCCTATTAATGAATCAAGCAGCGTTACTCCAGTCTCGGGCTCAAGGTGGTGTAAGGTATGCCACAGCGCGTCATGGATTAGTAGAGAAATGGCATTATCCCGATTCCACTCCAGCTCTTCCACTCGAAAATGACAAAAGTTGCAAAATTTTTGTGAAACGTGCAAAAAGTTTGCGACGTATCAAAGTGTTCTGCTTCAGAATTCTGTTGAAAACACTTTGGTGAATCGGGCCTGAAAGAAAGAAAAAGTCTTTGTTTCCCTTAATGACAAAGCATAAAGCAGCTTCCATTTTACAAAGAGCACTGTAGAAAATGAAAGCTGGGTTGTAATTGATTGCTGTAATTATTTGCAAATCTATTTTTTGTGACCAGCACTTTAAATCCTTAAAAATATTCAACCTCTCTCTCTTCCGATATCTTTCCCTCCTCATTTAAGCATGCCATCATACATCCATTACTTAAAAAAACCATCCCTCGACCACAACTGTGCTGCTAACTATAGACCTCTCTCTAATCTTCCCTTCGTCTCTAAACTCATAGAACGCTTGGTCTACTCCCATCTAATTCGCAATCTCTCAGATAACTATCTTCTTGACCCTCTTCAATCAGGTTTCTGCTCTTTACACTCTACTGAAACTGTCCTCACTAAAGTCTCTAATGATCTACTAACAGCTAAAGCTAGTAGTCACTACTCTCTGCTGATTCTCCTGGATTCCTCTGCATTATTCGACACTGTGGACCACCAGCTCCTCCTCACTATGCTCCACACCATCGGCCTCAAGGACACTGTTCTCTCCTGGTTCTCCTCCTAACTTTCTGATCGCTCCTTCACTGTGTCTTTTGCTGGCTCCTCCTCTCATTTTCCCCTTGCTGTTGGGATTCGTCAAGGATCAGTCCTAGGCCCCCTCCTATTCTCTTTGTATACTGCCCTTATTGGACAAACAATTAGTAGATTTGGTTTCCAGTACCATCTCTACGCTGATCATACCCAATTATACACCTCTACTCCTGACATCACGCCTTCATTAATACTAAACACCAGTGATTGTCTTACCACTGTCTCCAACATCATATCCTCCCTCTATCTGAAGCTGAACCTATTGAAAACTGAACTCCTTGTGTTTCCTCCCTCCACTAACCTACCTACCTATACATTGTCACTTCTGTCTGTGGTTCTACCATTACTCCCCAGCAACATGCCCGCTGTCTTGGGGTCATACTTGATTCAGAGCTTTCATTCACCCCCCACATCCGATCACTGACTTGCTCTTGTTATGTACACCTCAAAAACATTTCTAGAATTCGACCTTTTCTTACTTTCGACTCTGCAAAACTCTTACTGTTGATCTTATTCATTCTCTTCTGGACTATTGTAACTCTCTACTAATCGGTCTCTCTCTGTTACCAAACTCTCCCCTCTCCAATCTGTCTTGAATGCTGTAGCCAGAATCATATTCCTCACCAACAGTTACATTGATGCCTCTAATTGTGCCAGTCATTGCACTGGTTACCCATCCACTCCAGAATTCAATATAAACTTATCACTCTCACCCACAAAGCGCTCCACAGTTTTATCACCCTTCCCTGCCCTGAGTTCTGCATATTGACCTAAGGTTAACATCCTCAAAGATCAGAACCTCCCACTCCAGTTTCCAAGAATTCTCTCATGCTGCGCCAATTCTTTGGAATGCACTATCCAGGACAATTTGATTAATCCCCAATACCCACAGCTTTAAGCGTACCCTAAAAATGCATTTCTTCAGACTGGCCTACTGCCTCTATATATTTATCTAACTATCCCTGTGTTGCCCATTCAAAATTTTTGTTCATAACCAGGATCCTTGTATCATGTTCTCACACGCTTTATGCATTTAATAGCCCTCTGTGTCTGTACTCTTACACATACTGGTTGGTTACCGGTTCATGCAGCATTACATGAACACCCGATTTATTACATTATGGCTGGTCAGAACAATGAAAGCAGTTGTTACCATCCACCTTTCGTGTCTCCCCTATTTCCTCATAGATTGTAAGCTTGCGAGCAGGGCCCTCATTCCTCTTGGTATCTGTTGATTTATGTCTTTTATTGTCTGTACAAGTCCCCTCTAAAATGTAAATGCTGCGGAATATGTTGGCACTATAGAAATAAAATTCTTATTATTATTATCCTTATCTGAAACCTAGTAAACTTTATACAAATGTTCCTTGGACAATATCAGGAAAATAAAATTGTACTTGTGAGACTAAATTGTAATGATTTAGCCAAGGTTAGATCTTGCCAAATTAGTATGATGTATGATGGAGCCGAGGTGCAACGCTGCCAACGTAAACAGAAGAAATCATTGTCACATGTGTAAAGCGGTATAAAATTTCAGGAACCCGCCATTAACCCCTTCTGAATGTAAATACTGGAATGCAGAGTACACAAAGCAATCTCTTAATCATCCAAAGCATACAGAGCTATTCTCATGGTTTTCATACCCATCTGAAATGTGTTTATTTACACTTCTTAAAATGGCCACTTTTGGTGAACCTATACTAATCTATTAGTGCACTGGATAAACAGCTGTTCACTAATATCTTCCATTTACAGGCTTGACAGTCCAATAATAGATGAATAGCATAGGCGCTATCGTTCTACACACATGTGCCTCACGCATAAGGAATATCATAAATTTAGAATACCCCTTAAAACACCTTGGTCCCTATTCATCATACAACCATGCTCCAGAGAAAAAGTGGGTAGCATGGGCGCACTGCAGACAATGATACAGTATCTTATTAGAAATATCATGGGCACCTTGTAGACAATGATACCGGATCTACATTCACATCAGATATACTCAGGCTTGAACTGGCCCACGGCAGAACAGGAGAATCCGCCGGTGGGCCAACTAAGTACTGCTCTTATATGAGCAGTACTTGGCAGAACATACTGGAATCACTATGTACAGACAAAGGTGGCATCTTATTCATTTAACAATCTTCAAGTTCATTGTTATGTACATTTGTGATTGAGGAGAATGTCACATTTACATGTAGATGAAAAGTGGGGCCCTGGAGTTGGTCAGAGCTGCGTCGATAAAAGGTGAAGGTGGTGGTAAGTATAATACTACACTGGGTTCCAAATTATTATGCAAAAATTGTTTAGGA
>VIAB01000900.1:214990-243885 GCA_009801035.1 Oophaga pumilio
TGTCGGGTTCGCTGGTGTGTCGCTATGTGTGACGGGGCCCTTACAAGCACCGACATCATATACAAATCTCATGCATGGGCGCGGCTTCTTTCCCGCATTGGACTGATCCTCTGAAGCCGGGTGTACGTGTCCCGGATTCAGAGAGGTGCACTGCACATGGTCAGAAGTGAAGAAGACTGGGGACACTAACGCCCCCTCGACTAGTCCAAGGCCTCATTTACATATCATAAGCGGACTTTAGAAATACTCTTTCCAAAGATCTGTTTATGTGCGTAATGTAATAAAGGGACTGTTAGGCAGGGGATTTAGCTATGCAGACACAACTGCTGGTGGTTCTGGGGGCACGGAGGAGCTGACAGGTTCCCTTTAAGGAGAACCTGTCATTTGCCATAAGTAAGGATTTTTTTAGCTACTGTAAATGCCGATGTTCTCCTGAATCTGCTGTTGCTTTTCTTTTGTTCTTGCGTCTCTCCATTCCTAAGAGGGATATAGTCCTCTTTGTAAATCTGTATGGCAGCTGGAGGGGAGAAGCCGCTGGGGATCCGCTTGTCAGATCTAGTATGCATCGGCTATTAAACTATGTTTTTTGGTGCAGTTTCCACACAATTTGCTGACCACAGAAGAAGGTCGATTTTTAATAGTGCATTACTCCTTCATTACGTTGTCCTGACAATCACATCAGAATAATGGGATGTCCTATGTAACCTGACAGACCAGATGCTGTACCTCCACTTTCCCATTGCGCTTGCTGCCTACATATGTTTAACACCTGTGATTAAAGGGTGGATCCCAATGATAAGGCAGAGACCTGTTCTGTCACTGCTAGCCACAACAACCAGCTTTTGTTTATTAGGAAGGCGTATATTACAACATAACACGTCCCGGATCATTCTCACAACATCACGCCATGTACTCGGATCTCGGATAGTCAGCAGCTCCTCATATGTCTGTATTAGTAATTACTTGGATTCGTCCATAATATGACTCAATATAAGTCTAAATTGTACTACTCCTCTGTTACTCCTCCTAGACATTTATGAATAAACTGACAAATGGGTGTCACCATTTGGGGGTGTGTCTCTACACTCTGACACTGTGCAATCAGTCCAGCCAGGGAACACACCCATTTGACAAAGAGAATGATAGCAACAAACTATCAATACATTTCCAAAAGGAATAAATGGGAGATGGATGGTGCAACGCAGAATTGTCAGAAAGTATCTGTAAACCACACATGTCAGAGGTGGCGACTAGTTCTCTCTAACTGACGTGTTAGTCATAGGGTTTGGTAGTCAGAGACGCAGAAGCTCTGCAGGGTGCACGGAAATAGCCAAATCGGCTACTTACAAGATTACATGAAAATCTGAGCTGATTAGAAGCTAGTTTTAGAAACGGTGGCAGCTAATTGTTTCACGAGAAGACAAGACACAGCACAGGGTGAAATGTAGTCATTTTTACTTTTTTATAGCATTTAAATATTTTAATCCTTTTTTTATGGAATCTGTAATATGAATATCATTACATAATAAAAGCTATTGGAGGAGTAAGCAGACATTGCGGCTGTGTGGTCTGCCAACCTGCTTCTGTAATTCCGCCATAAGCTGTCTAGACAAACATACACACAGGCATAGAGAATACAGAAATACGCCAGTGTTCACACACAGACAAAAGAACTGTAAAAGAAGAGAATTAACAAAAAATGAGCGATACTAAAAAAAAAAAAAATTCAAGTAAAATAAATTTTGCCCTGAAAATCTCCCCAGATCCGATTACATAAACCGAATTGTTAACATTGTTTGCTACAAAGAGGAGACTTTACGATGTGAAGTGTCAAAGTGCAGACTGACTTTTATCCTGTGTATACAGATTGTTTTTCAGATTTTTCTTTCCACATATGTTCATAGACATAGACATGCTCTATTCTCAAAGCAGGTACAAGCCTATAGGTTGCGGAGTGGTACCAGGTGGGTCTCCAGGAAAAGAGACGGCATATTTCTGCATGGGGAGGGTGATGCCTGACATATCTGATCACACTTATCTCCAGGAAATATTATTAGAAGAAATTGTGGCAGACGGAGACGTAATTGGAGGCTCCTGAGCTTAAAGGGTTATCTGTAAAATTACAAGTCATCCATTATCTATTGAATAGGGGAAGTTGAAGTGAACCTGACAGCTGATACATGCTGCCCAATCCATGGGCTACGACGTTTCAGAGAAAATTGAATGCTCCCGGGGACTGAACAGCACTGGAAACTAGTCGGAGAGGCAGGTCCTCAGCAGCTTCTCTCCAGCCGCTACCATGGAGTGACAGGTCTGTCTCTACATGTGTGTACAGGGAGACACCTGTCACTCCAGTGCAGCGGGTGGGGAGACGATGCTGGAGACCACCTGTCCTACTAGCATCCTGCATGGCTCGGCCCCTTTTTAAGTATGTTGCTCTCTGAAGTGCCACAGCTTTTTAAAGTCAAACATACCTGCCTGAGATCGTAGAGCCAATGTGTGACACATGCTACCTGTGGATAGGGCAACATGTACCCGCTGTCAGGTTCTCTTTATTAATTGCTACGGTCCCTATGGATCCTGAGAATAGGGGTCGGTAGTCATGCATTGCTTTTTTTAGCAGTTCCATAGAGAAACAATGGCGTGGAGGTCAAGCATGCACCCCACTGCTCCAGTCTTGTGTTTCCCGATCCGTTCTTAGGATCACTGGGGTTTCCAGCATTCACACATCAGTTAGTTATATAACTTGCAATTCTGGGAATAACACTTCAATATAAACCATGTCATAGGTTCTATCTCCTATCATTAGGGCCAAACATCTGCAACTATCAAAGCAACATAAAACACGGAAAATGCAAAAAGAAAAAAGATATCACATCAATTCCTCCCTTAAGATGCTCTCTGTGCCTCTTCCTATTTTGTCTCACATTACAATAAAAAGTGGGAAAAATATAAAACAAATTGTCTCAGGAGCTCAGCTTGCCGCCTCCTTCACCTCACAGTCTCATGTACAGCCGTAAGACAACTGACCACAGCAGAAGACTCCACTGCATACAGTAAGAAAAAATATTGCTAAGTCTTGGCCAAAGGGGTGGGGCTTTAATCAGTCACCAGTTACCAAAACTGACCAGCAGAGCTGGTGCTGTCTGCAGGATTTCTGCAAGACAGATTGTTTCAGGACCATGCTGCAGACTAACAATCAGTGAGGGCAACTGGATTTGATGTGTTCGGTAACTAATGTAGCACAGAAGTCATTGGCCTCCTACTGGCATCGGGGCCGGTATAAGACTGCTACTTCCCTTAAAGTTACCCATTTTCCCCGTGCAGTACCATACACATAGATAGTATGTACAGGTAGCCAAGAGAACCGTCATTTCAGCAGACACAAAACCTTGGTTGATCTACATGCTTTATTATGTTTGTATATGATGATAATATATGTATAGTATATGTGATTTTTCAGGTGTTGTGGAAATATTCTTCACTGAATCCTCAGAATTGTTCTTGGAGAAGCTTTCCTTGAAGAAATAGATGGTATCAGTACATGAATGCTGTCCTCCACAAACCTCCGGTTGACTACCCCAGCTATTGTTTGTTCTTCCTGCAGGAGATAACGTTCTGAAATTCCTAATATTTCATGCCACAGCTCCTATCCTCCCTTTTGGCTTTTTTTCTGTTGTATCTGCCATTATTTTATGCATTTCATGTAATGAATAAAAAACTGCAATATCTTTGTGTTTAGAGATTAGAAGGACCATGATTCCTTAGGGTATGTTCACACCTTGGCATTTTTTTACGCACCAAAGACCACAGCGGTGGTATGGCAGGAAATTCTGTCATTCTCACATAAGTTGGTTTACATACTGGCAGCTAAAACCCATCCAAACTGTAAATGTGATAGCCTGCGATGGGTCATGGATGAATTTCGTCGATCAACAGTCTAATGACCAATGTCATTTATGCACCATTATTTCCAATTGTCCCATGACAAGTGCCACACATTGCCTTCCCCCTACAGGATCTAATTTTTGCTATGACCTCATATAACTTTAATTTTCCAACAACCATTTTCCAATAACTCATCTGACATCATTCCAAAGATTAACTAACACAAGATAATGAACACATAGGTCAAATGATTATGAATGACAGATAAAAAAGTCTTTCCTGCAAACTAGCGGGTATAGGCTATAGATAAACTTTTCATTAGTCATTCAGAGATATATTTAATCAAAATATCTACAGTACATATGTGTAGATATATATATTTTTTAGGTAAGTGAAACTATTTGTTAGAACATGTTCCCACTGACTGCCTAGGGGCTAGGTGTGAGTTCATAGTCTTCCCTTCAAGTAAGCTATAATTAAGTTGCTATGACTTAAGCAGATGCAGCTGTGCGCTACGACACCCTAATGTGATATTTAGTTAATAGAACTCCTGAAAAACATTGATTGTGATGTCCTATGAAATCCCTCAAGGGATTTCCCTATCATAAGAAAAAAAAAAGTATGGTGGGAGAGACATGTCACTTTTTAGCCTTAGGCTTCACAGCTGTATTATGGCTCCTCTTCGTATTGTAGTCCTATGGGATACCAATGGAGGTACATGAGGCCTTTAGTGTAAATCTGCATACCTCAAATATATAAGACGCATACATAGTTTTTTGTAATAGGTTTGCATCTACAGCACCCAACAGGGCATTGTACAGTGACACTAGAGTTGCCACCGAGGTAAACATCTGGCCCAGTCGGTCTTGTTATTTTGTAGGATACGACAGTTCATGCATCGTCAGATAACGTCGAATTTGGAGAGAATACTTCTCTTTTGACAGACCTCTAAACAATTTGGTGCACCAGCAATGTGATAACTATAGGCCATGTTCACAAATTCAGTATTTGTAATCCAAAACCAGGAGTGGGTGATAAATACAGAAGTGGTGAGTGACGTTTTTCTATTATACTTTTCCTTTGATTGTTCCTTTCCTGGTTTTGGCTTACAATTACTGAGGTAAAAAACTCATTAACTACTCATGTGTGCAAGTGGCCTAAAGGGTATTTCACACATAGCAAGATCATTAGCGAGATCGCTGAAACATCACAGGTTTTGGGACGCAACAGCGACCTCGCCAGCGATTTCGCTACGTGTGACACATAGCGGCGACCGGCACCCCGCTGCGATATCGCTGATCATGCTGGAATGTCCTTGCCATTTTTTGATCATTGGTGTCCCGCTGGCCAGCATGCATCGCTGTGTTTGACGCCATAAAAACAATGAGCAACATCGTTGGCGACTCAGAACTCAGCGACGCAGGCGTGATTTTGCTTTGTCTTTGTCAGAATCGCTGCTGTGACAAGGTCTCAATGACCGCTGAGGTCGTTATACGGATCGCCGTATTGTTGCTGCGTCGTTGAGTAGATGTGCCTGTTTGACAACTTACTAGCGACCATGTAACGACGTACCAGCGATCCTTACCAGGTCGTATCATTATACAACCTAAATCAGGCTAGCACACAATGTAAAGATGCAAACATCAATACTACAGTGCCCACTAAAGTACAATTCAGTGCAATCAATAGATAGACTCCAAAAAGCGAAGATGCACACAATGAATTTTTAGATAAAATTACAAATCACTTTATTACAACAACAATACAGATATGAGACATGGTAAAAAAGAGACTTCAACAGTGGTATCCCATAAGGGTGGAACCACGAATACAACCAGGCATAAACATAGATGATAACATATCATACATGTATACAGGGGTATCTGCAATATAGTCACAATAGATGTCCATACACAGTTATAATCAAGACTACAATGAGTCACCTCAGCCTATTAGGGCTGCAAACATAGGACAGTATACGGAAAGCTGTATGCCAATCCGGTATATAAAGCAATGTATACATGCAGAGTATAGTTAATGATACAGACCTGGGACTCAGTGGTGCCACCCTCCCCTACGCGCGTTTCGGCGCTGTGCCTTCTTCCGGGGGAGTCTATTGTGACTATATTGCAGATACCCCTGTATACATGTATGATATGTTATCATCTATGTTTATGCCTGGTTGTATTCGTGGTTCCACCCTTATGGGATACCACTGTTGAAGTCTCTTTTTTACTATGTCTCATATCTGTATTGTTGTTGTAATAAAGTGATTTGTAATTTTATCTAAAAATTCATTGTGTGCATCTTCGCTTTTTGGAGTCTACAGGTCGTATCATTGTTGGGATCACTGAAGCGTCGCTATGTGTAACGGGGCCTTAAGACTTTTTGCTGGTGGTAAAGAGCAAGTCAGCGGAGAGCCAAAGACCCTAACATTCAGCAACTGTGCAGCACCGATGATTAAAAGTTGCAAGTACTAGGATGCTGATGTCACGATTCCACCCCTCAGTGTGTCTGGGATGCAGTTACTTGCTCAGCTGTCCAATCTAGTACAGGGGCGTGCTGAAGCTGTCAGTACTTTGATTGACAGCTTAGTCGTCCAATCTGGTGCAGGGGCGTGCTGAGCTGTCAGTGTTTTGATTTATAGCTTGGCTGTCCCATCTGATACTGGGTGGTGCTGGCTGTCTCCAGATGTTCATTGTCCGAGGTGATTGCCAGACTACTTAACTGGACTGTTAGTCCCAGACCTCTGCCAGACGTACATTCAGCTTTTGTATGGTTTGTCTCTCTGTGCCTTGTGTTCTGTTTGTTGATCTTTCATTGCTTGGCCTGGGACCTCTGACAATCCGTCTGTTTAACCCCTTTGTTTTGATCCGCTATCCTCCTGGTATTTTGACCCCAGACCGTTACCTGACTACGCCCCTGTCTATTCCTTCTGTTTATGATGTACCCTACTGACTTTTCACCTCGGACTCCTTGACTGTCCTTAATATCTACATGCGGATAATTATGTGGCAATTATTAATATACAGAAGTATTATGCAACTAAATGAAAAATGTACATTTTCCCATCTACATTGCCGATTTTTAACTTTTAAAATGAGAATAATAATCAACTCAAAAATACACAAAAATACATTTCTGACATTTAAAAAAAAATCTCTGTGATCAACATAGCCACCCTTCTCAGTTTCTTAATCTACTGACGATCAACTTTTTGGGCAGCTCCATCCACAGCCTCCCAGACACTGTTCAGAGAGGTACACTGATTTAATTCACAGTAAATTTCCCATTGAAAAATGGTCCACAAGTTCTCAATAGGGTTAAGCTCAGGCGTGGAAGGGGCCATGTAATTATTCTTTCATCTTTAAAGCCTTTACTGACTAGCCAAGCAGTGGAGTAATTCAATGCATGCGATGGAACATTGTCTTACATAAAAATTCTGGTTTTCTTGAAAGATGCAGACTTCTTCCTGCTTGAAGAAATGGTCTTCTAAAATCTGGCAGTAGGTTTGGTAGTTGATTTTGAGTCCATATTTAACCCAAAAAGATCGAAGTAGCTCATCCTTAATAATACCAGCCCTTCGCAGTAGCCCACCTCCACCTTGCTGGTGTCTTAGTTGTCGAAGTGGAGGTCTGTGTCCGTTACTCATCCAGCCATGAGGTTATCCATCTGGTCTGTCATGAGTCATTCTCATCTCAACAGTCTATAAAACTTTGAAAAAACGGTTTTCAGATATTTCTTGGCCCAGCTTTCACATTTCAACTTCTGTTTCTTGCTCAGTCATGGTCAGGTTTCCGTCTTCTTTACTTTGGCCATGTGTCTGAGCACTGAACACCTTGTACTTCTAGTCACTCAAGGGAGGTTGCATCTCTGGAATATTACAGCGCTGGAGGATAATGGTTCTTAAAATAAATGAGTCCGAAACAATATATGTTGGGGGGTGGCGATTAAAACAGCTTGATGTAGAAATTAAAATTTGGCCACAGAGATCACAGTGTGGAGAATAAAGTATCCACACATATACTGCATTATATGTATAGGCTTCTATTGATCTATCGAGTATCACAAATATGAATTATTGATCTAGTGATCTTGCTACTTACAGTAACTGGGTCTTGTATGAAAAGTAGCACAGAAAAAAGTGGGGCAATTTCCGCTCACCGCCAATTAGATCAATTCTTTAAAAAGAAATGAGAGAAATTATTTGATTGGAGAATGCATCTGCTCTACCTTCTAAAACCAACACTTTGGAACAACATTGGATCAAAGGACAGTTATGTAGATGCAAAGCCATCTTTACATGATGGGTTACAATATACATGACAAAATAAAAAATAATTCATGTTCATATTGTATTGTGTACAGAAATACATACATTTTAGATAGATATGATTTGATTGCTGGTTTGGCTTGCCCTGCCAAGCCCCCCTGTATTCTGTATGAGAGCGTGGCTTCCAGACTCTTCTGACAGCGTCTTATCTCTTAAGAGAAGAAAAGCATGAGCAGACCAAAATCAGACATGCCGGATTCTTACCTCCCTCGACATCATTAGTCTATGGGTTAAACCTTTCAATATTGGTGATTTTGGCTAACTACAGTCTAATGTGTATGGGGACCTTAAGACTTGATGCCTTCCTGTATGCAGTAAGGTGCTGGTATTAATAAACTGTAAAGGAGAATTGTGATATCCTATGTGTACTGGGCCACTTTCGGATCTGGTATAGGGACTACTCCCTGTCTGTAGCAACTAAATATTCACCTCTTGTTTGTACAAGATTTGAAGATTAAAGGGAACGTCTACCTTGTTTTGTTCCCATGCATCTAAAAAAAGAGAAGAAACAACTACGGAAACATTTTTTTAATTCAAATGTTAAAATCTTGTATAATTATATCCTGCTCTCAAGTGTCACGTTTTTCTGGTTGCGAATGTTATGCAGAAAAAAAATATGTTTAGGACAAAATCTAAGTTTTTTATATATCTTTACAACCAGTTACAGTCAATATTGATCTGGGGGTGATAAGTGAGAATGGGAATCATGCACATATTGTAAATCTTGATATTAGTACGTATTCGGTGGCATTTACGCTCTGTTAACGAAGCAGTGCAAGTAGTGAGCAGAGGAGCCTAAACACGGGTGGTACTTCTTCTGAACACATTCTTATCCAACTCCTGTGCACAAAATCTTCTTGTAAGAAACCAGAGACAAGTCATGGTACACCTGCTGCCCCTCTCAGCTTCCTGGAGAAAATAAATGTCTTGGGTATATGGAAATCAGTGAATGGCTTCTCTGTGAACACCGGCCCAGGCAGGAAGCAGCCGCACACTCCAGTAACAACATTTTTGATTGCTGCTTAAAACAGGCAACGTTGTTCTCATTTGTTTCAATCTGAATTATGTCTAAATACTTCCAGGCTAAGAATCCATAGTTAATGATACATGCACATCATGTCATGACACTGCAGTTGTCTAGTTCCTCATATTACTCCATAAACTCATGAAGAACTTTTCTTTATAATTAAAGAAGCATCGCCCCATTTGATGTACACATTTTATAAATCTGCATGGTGCAAATAGCATATTTAACAGCAAGGTTTATTCTGCTCACAGATTTTAAATGATCTAAAAGTTTACTAGTACACACAAATATAAGAAATAAACTTTGTAATATATCTATCAGAGAAACTTCTCCTAAACTTATCATTCACTCTGAAAAACTGCTCAAATCTTGATCAAAGTAAGACATACTGCCACTTCTGTAGAGAGAGAAGAGAACAGTGAGACACAGGCAGGTCCTGTTGCAACTTCTAGTAAATCTTTCACTTGTTCTGGATTCAGAGCTACACTGCTCAGTACTTCTATATAATGTCTTTCATGCTGCAAGAATCACTAATATTTGTGTTGGCTGTATATAGAAAACATCATTAGCCTTTAGCCTCCTTCCAGTAGCTCAGAGTGAACTGAAAACTGGAGATAGAGGGTGCCGAGAGGAAAACAGGTGAAAATGCATAAAATGGACAGAAGTAGTGTTATTCTTTATGTGCAGTCATGGCCAAAAGTTTTGAGAATGACACAAATATTATATTTTCACATGATCTGCTGCCCTCTGGTTTTTATGTGTGTTTGACAGATGTTTTTATCACAAACAGAAATATAATAATTGCAAACATATGAGTAACAAAAGCTTATATTGACAGTTAGAATGAGTTAATGCAGCAAGTCAATATTTGCAGTGTTGACCCTTCTTCTTCAGGACCTCTGCAATTCTCCCTGGCATGTTCTCAATCAACTTCTGGACCAAATCCTGACTGATAGCAGTCCATTCTTGCACAATCAATGCTTTCATTTTGTCAGAATTTTTAGGTTTTTGTTTGTCCACCCGTCTCTTGATGATTGACCACAAGTTCTCAATGGGATTAAGATCTGGGGAGTTTCCAGGCCATGGACCCAAAATCTCTGTTTTGTTCCCTGAGCCATTTAGTTATCACCTTTGCTTTATGGCAAGGTGCTCCATCATGCTGGAAAAGGCATTGTTGATCGCCAAACTGCTCTTGGAGGGTTGGGAGAAGTTGCTCTTGGAGGACATTCTGGTACCATTCTTTATTCATGGCTGTGTTTTTAAGGCAAGACTGTGAGAGAGCCGATTCCCTTGGCTGAGAAGCAACCCCACACATGAATGGTTTCAGGATGCTTAACAGTTGGCATGAGACAAGACTGGTGGTAGCGCTCACCTTGTCTTCTCCGAATGAGGCGTTTTCCTGATGTCCCAAACAATCGAAAAGGGGATTCATCAGAGAAAATAACTTTACCCCAGTCCTCAGCAGTCCACTGCCTGTACCTTTTGCAGAATATCAGTCTGTCCATGATGTTTTTTCTGGAGAGAAGTGGCTTCTTTGCTGCCCTCCTTGAGACCAGGCCTTGCTCCAAGAGTCTCCGCCTCACAGTGCGTGCAGATGCACTCACACCTGCCTGCTGCCATTCCTGAGCAAGCTCTGCACTGCTGGTAGCCCGATCCCGCAGCTGAAACACTTTTAAGAGATGGTCCTGGCGCTTGCTGGTCTTTCTTGGGCGCCCTGAATCCTTTTTGGCAACAATGGAACCTCTCTCCTTGAAGTTCTTGATGATGCGATAGATTGTTGACTGAGGTGTAATCTTTCTAGCTGCGATACTCTTCCCTGTTAGGCCATTTTTGTGCATTGCAATGATGACTGCACGTGTTTCTTTAGAGATAACCATGGTTAACAGAAGAGAAACAATGATGCCAAGCACCAGCCTCCATTTAAAGTGTCCAGTGGTGTCATTCTTACTTAATCATGACAGATTGATCTCCAGCCATGTCCTCATCAACACCCACACCTGTGTTAATGGAGCAATCACTGAAAAGAGGTTAGCTGGACCTTTTAAGGCAGGGCTGCAATGATGTTGAAATGTGTTTTGGGGGATAAAGTTCATTTTCTAGCCAAATATTGACTTTGCAAGTAATTGCTGTTAAGCTGATCGCTCTTTATAACATTCTGGAGTATATGCAAATTGCCATTAGAAAAAGTGAAGCAATAGACTTTGTAAAAATTAATATTTGTGTCATTCTCAAAACTTTTGGCCATGACTGTATACAGACATGATAGCTTATTCTAATGTGTTACATGAAATAGCAGATACACTTTAAGGACTAAAGGCCCCGTTACATATAACGACGCTCCAGCGATCCTAACAACGATACGACATGGAAAGGATCGCTGGTACGTCGCTACATGGTCGCTAGTAAGTTGTCAAACAGGCAGATCTGCTCAACGACGCAGCAACGATACGGCGATCCGTATAATGACCTCGGCGGTCATTAGGACCTTGTCACAGCAGCGATTCTGACAAAGACAAAGCAAAATCACGCCTGCGTCGCTGAGTTCTGCGTCGCCAACGAGGTCGCTCGTCGTTTTTATGGCGTCAAACACAGCGATGCATGCTGGTCAGAAGGACACCAGCGATCAAAAAATGGTCTAGGACATTCCAGCACGATCAGCGATATCGCAGCGGGGTGCCGGTCGCCGCTATGTATCACATGTAGCGAGATCACTGGGGAGGTTGCTGTTGCGTCACAAAACCTGTGACGTTTCAGCGATCTCGCTATGTGTGAAGTACCCTTAAGCCGCACTACCAGACAAAGCAGCATGGATGATAGTGGCAATATACGTCAGTACTGAAGTAAAGGTGCCATAGCACGTAAAGCAGCCATTGTTCTGCTGTTCTTTGTGTTACACGTGCACCAATGATATATTGAGAGTCTATACTAAGGATAAGACCCCTATAAAATAAAGCTGTCATTTACCTAACTGATCAGATATATGTGATTGATTTTATGCACTTGATAAGTACGGTAATATACCGCTTTAGCATCCCAGAATATATATAATGTCTAGCTTCTAGGAAATGTTATTTTCCAGAGTAAAGATGCCAATCTCTTCCAAACAAAAGAGCCTGGATATCCACTCCAAACTAAACAAAAGCTAAATCCCAAAGGGGTCCATTTACAAATGGGCATTATGCCCAAACTGGCGTGAGCAAGGGCATCTTGCCCATTAGAAGGTTTAGCTCTCAATTTGTACATGAAAGCAAAGTAAATTCTAGTGGGTTGCACTTAATACATAGGAAAAGTCATCTGTTTCTGCTTTAGAGAATATAGTATAAACAAAAAAACTATGAAAAAGCCCCATACTTGATCAGTTCCTTCTCATTTATAAAAAAAAATCTGACTTGGAAACTCAGTTAATCACCTTTTTCTTTATCTTGACTTTGTGGATCTTATCACATTCTCCAGTATTAATTGAGAATCACTAATAAAAATGTACCTGAAAAGTGTACGGATTAAGATGGTTGTTAAGCCGGCATGACCTAACATTGTCTTCATACATTCCAGTGACCCGTCAGGAATGTGCTCACTAGCCCTGGGCACATGGAATTCATTGAAATGAAGACCAGGTGAACACAAACTTACATTATCAAATACCAGAAAATTTATCTCGTTAATGATTTTGCTCAGTCAACTCTGTGCAATATAGAGGATGTTCAAAAGTGAAAGGGTTTGTACCAAGTCTTAAAGTTAGGGTAGGTAATAACTAGAGATAAGCGAATTTGCTCGGATTTTGTTCCCGAATCAGAGTTTGCTATATCCGTGCCATATTCGAACAATATTCGTGCCGAATACAGGTCCTTCTCAAAAAATTAGCATATAGTGCTAAATTTCATTATTTTCCATAATGTAATGATTAAAATTAAACTTTCATATATTTTAGATTCATTACACACCAACTGAAATTTGTCAGGTCTTTTATTGTTTTAATACTGATGATTTTGGCATACAGCTCATGAAAACCCAAAAATCCTGTCTCAAAAAATTAGCATATTTCATCCGTCCAATAAAATAAAAGTGTTTAAAACAAAATAAAAAAAAAAACATCAAATAATAATGTTCAGTTATGCACTCAATACTTGGTCGGGAATCCTTTTGCAGAAATGACTGCTTCAATGCGGCGTGGCATGGAGGCAATCAGCCTGTGGCACTGCTGAGGTGTTATGGAGGCCCAGGATGCTTCGATAGCGGCCTTAAGCTCATCCAGAGTGTTGGGTCTTGCGTCTCTCAACTTTCTCTTCACAATATCCCACAGATTCTCTATGGGGTTCAGGTCAGGAGAGTTGGCAGGCCAATTGAGCACAGTAATACCATGGTCAGTAAACCATTTACCAGTGGTTTTGGCACTGTGAGCAGGTGCCAGGTCGTGCTGAAAAATGAAATCTTCATCTCCATAAAGCATTTCAGCCGATGGAAGCATGAAGTGCTCCAAAATCTCCTGATAGCTAGCTGCATTGACCCTGCCCTTGATGAAACACAGTTGACCAACACCAGCAGCTGACATGGCACCCCACACCATCACTGACTGTGGGTACTTGACACTGGACTTCAGGCATTTTGGCATTTCCTTCTCCCCAGTCTTCCTCCAGACTCTGGCACCTTGATTTCCGAATGACATGCAAAATTTGCTTTCATCAGAAAAAAGTACTTGGGACCACTTAGCAACAGTCCAGTGCTGCTTCTCTGTAGCCCAGTGCTGCTTCTCTGTTTCTGGTTCAAAAGTGGCTTTACCTGGGGAATGCGGCACCTGTAGCCCATTTCCTGCACACGCCTGTGTACGGTGGCTCTGGATGTTTCTACTCCAGACTCAGTCCACTGCTTCCTCAGGTCCCCCAAGGTCTGGAATCGGTTCTTCTCCACAATCTTCCTCAGGGTCCGGTCACCTCTTCTCGTTGTACAGCGTTTTCTGCCACATTGTTTCCTTCCAACAGACTTCCCATTGAGGTGCCTTGATACAGCACTCTGGGAACAGCCTAATTGTTCAGAAATTTCTTTCTGGGTCTTACCCTCTTGCTTGAGGGTGTCAATGATGGCCTTCTGGACATCAGTCAGGTCGGCAGTCTTACCCATGATGGCGGTTTTGAGTAATGAACCAGGCAGGGAGTTTTTAAAAGCCTCAGGAATCTTTTGCATGTGTTTAGAGTTAATTAGTTGATTCAGAAGATTAGGGTAATAGCTCATTTAGAGAACCTTTTCTTGATATGCTAATTTTTTGAGACAGGATTTTTGGGTTTTCATGAGCTGTATGCCAAAATCATCAGTATTAAAACAATAAAAGACCTGAAAAATTTCAGTTGGTGTGTAATGAATCTAAAATATATGAAAGTTTAATTTTAATCTTTACATTATGGAAAATAATGAAATTTAGCACTATATGCTAATTTTTTGAGAAGGACCTGTATATGTCTTATGATCGGTTCCGAACATAATCGGTAATTTCTACTCCCATTGACTCTAATGACGTTCGGCTGTGTTCGACGAATATTGCAAAAATAATATTCGATTCCGATCGTATTCAGAACCGAATCCGAACAAATTCGCTCATCTCTAGTGATAACTTGCTGATAGGTGGAGGTCTGTCTATGGGATTGCTGGAGATAGTTGAGCACAATGAATGGACAAAGGAGTGCACATGTTCAACCACCTCAGATCCCTATTCTCGAGATCGGTAGGGGTCTCAGCGGTAGACTGACCAATGATTAGTAATGTATAATTTATTCTATGGATAAGTGATAGCATTTAAAATTGGTACAAAAAAACTACTGTTAATTCTCCACCAATTCAGTATTGATAATGTTGTGGTCATCAATAATCTGTAATGCTGGTGGGTGTGGACCCACTGCGACACAGGTCTGGTTATCCTATAGGGGCGTGAATAAGTGTCTACACTAGAGCCTCTGATGGTGAGGATAGGCTGGGCCACCATTATGTAAGGAGCTGGAAGGGTATTAACCCTTTAAGGTTTCATCCCCTTTAATTGTGTCAATGTGTAAATATGTGTGCTTTGTATATTGCTATGTAGGTATATATGTGGGGGTTTAGTGACAGGTAGTCAGTGCATCCTAGGGGTCATTAGAGGAGGGCACTAGGAGAATAGTGTATATAGTCATGGGTTAGCTGTTATCTGCGAGGGATCACTAATGGGGGCACGTTAGAGATCTAGTTAGTTACAAAAAGACGTCAGTGCAGTATTCGGGTTTGGCCACTAGATGGGGGCATTGAGCACATCCATTCTGCTAGGGACAGTAGTTAGGGACTTGTTGCTAGGGAAGGATTGCCTCCAAGCGCGAATCTGTTAGGAAGTTGTCCTCGCAGCGGAGATCAGTCGGGGGTGGACCTTGCTAGTGTGAGGACGTCCACGTTCCTGGGCCCTAAGCATAGGGTAGGAAGAAAAGGGGACCAGTAACCCCTGAAGAAGCCGGTGACGGGGTCACCGTGGGAGTGTGAGCCCAAAGAGAGTGGGTTTACACAGCAGTAGTCCAGTGGAAGATCCACTGTGGGAACGCTCAGCAGAAGAGGTCATGCTGAAGCGTAGCAGCGAGTGGGCCATCAGAAGTATCCGGGCAGGATAATCAGAGAGGGGTGGACGACCTAGTAAATGTGTCTTTCTTATGCTGGATTGAGGAGTCACCAGGGGAAGCAATTGAAGTGCCATTTTCACCGGGCTCCTCGTCCCGTCAATACTTATTGGTCCATTCTGGTGTGGCAGCGGAGAAGAAGCAGTCTTGTGAAGAATGTATTGCTGTAATCGTATGAGAATTGCTTATGGTGTCTTGGATGTGCTGTGTCCAGAGGAAAATAAAGCAGAACTGTTTGACGTGATTTTGGACTCTGACTCTAATTGCTCTGTACGCTCCATCACAGGAGAAGAACATCTTTGCATAACAGACATTACAGAGGTAAAACACCACACAGCTTCCAATACATTGACCCCACGGCCGGCCCTTTACATAGACACCAGGTACCACTCCATGTCAGTCCCCGGGACTTCAGCAGCTGACCTTAGGGTCAGAGACTCGGGTACAGGTGGGCGAGACAAAAGCGAAGTCAGATGGTCCGAGGTCAGAGCAGGCAGCACAGGTTCAGAATTTGTAGCCAAGGTCAAGAGCAGAGAGATCAGAATAAACGAGAAGGCAAGCCAGGTCGATAACAGGTAAGATAAAACAGGAACTAGAGACCGAGCTACTAAGAACCTAGTTCCAGTGAGGAATGGAGGGTGGAGTTGCCCAATAAATCACCTGCTGACAGATGATAGGCTGGTGAAGCAGATCTCTGCAGGACAGAACGGACCCTTATAGATTATGAGCCCTCGCGGGAAGGGTCCACTCTCCTCCTATACCTGTAGTGACTTGTATTGCTTAACATTATTGTACTTGTTTTTTATTATGCATACCCCTTTTCACATGTAAAGCGTCACGGAATAAATGGTGCTATCATAATAATACAATTTCCTGCAGAGTTCGGCCGCACGTCATGATGACTTTATAAACAGCTGACCAGAAAGATAACACATGGCAGCTCAGAGTAATGGTCAGGTGCTAGGTGGAGCAGAGCGAAACACATGATGATTGGGTCAGAGCTTAGAAGGCGTGCGAGTGGCTGGCGTAACACAATCTGTGATTCTTTTCTCAGTTATTTCCTGCAGCATATTACTACAAAAAAGAGTAATAAAGACCACTATACAGTTGATGGAGCTATGCTGTTCCACAACCAAGCACATCCAGTTGCCACTGGTATCGGGAGCAGCTGATCGGAGAGGTTCCGAGTGTCACATCCTCACCGATCTGATATTGATGATCTATCCTAAGGATAGGCCATCAATATAAAAGTACCGGACAATCCCTTTAAAGCAGTCCTGTCACCAGGTCAAAAGTGTCCAATATTTGTTCCTATTTAATTCCCACTGCTCCCCTGAATAGTCAGTTTTTTTCTTTTTTTAAATCCGCCATATGGTTCAGAGATATGGACCTTTATATTTAGTGCAAATTTTTTACGGTTTTTAACGAGGGGGCGTGATTCACATGACAATTGTGCAAAACAACCTAAAGATACACCCCCAGAGAATCCTAGGAGCTATGCCCCTTGTAAAGACCACTGGACCTGTAAAAGGGTATCTTTTTTATACCTATCACAACTTTCATCCCAAAGTTTTTTGAAAGGAGACAACCCTTTTAAGACATTAATCAGCACAGAAATGTTGAATTAAAAGCAACGTTCTGTTTGTTTTCAATTTTCTAAAAAAAAATGAGCATAACAAGCATAAAGTAATGCTCTTACAAGAGAATATATTACATTACTGCTAATCCTTTTCTATAAAACAGTGATCAAATGGAAGGTTTGGAGCTATTATTAGGGGAAATCCCACATTGACAATTATAAAAAGCAGTAAAATTTTTATAAACTACTTCTTTCCACTTCCTTCCAGGATGCCTGAAAGCATCTGAACATCAGACACCGAATCCTTGTAAGTTTCCAATGACAGTTCTTAGTGTCTAACCAGGACGTTTAACTGTGGTAATAATATACCCACTTGGTTACTTGTAAAAGGAACCACAAATATTCTCAAATACATTGTTCGATGATTCTGGAGGTAATTAAAAGGGTAATACAAGGAATCTATTTTGAAATGCTTCAGGTAGATTTAAAATAAAAGAAATAATATTCACCTTCCTCTGTCACCTAAAGGTCAAGTAATGGGGCTTACCCAGACCCCATCTCTGATTTAGAGACCAATGAGGACTGGGTAAGCATTGCAGAGGCACATGTAGGTAATCAGGCAAGGTGTTTAAGATTTAAAAAAGGTATTTAAAAATATAGATTTCTTGGAACACGCAAAGGTAAAGTACTGATTATGGAGGAGCATACATTTTTGTAGTCCACCTGCCTGATATCCCATTGAAGAATACTTCAGACAGGCTTCACGTGGCCTAAAAACGCAGCAGTTAACATCTGATTGCATTCAAGGTAACAGGCAAATGCTGCCAGACATCAGAATTGATGTTCTTATTCTTGAGATGTGTTACAAATATTTAATACCATGGCTTTAGATTGCAATATAGTGACCTATATAGACTAAAATAATATGCAACTGTCAAAATTACCATGCAGATACAAAGAGAGTAGGTTTTTATCCAGCATTATTGGATTATTGAGGAGTACTGAGTGACATGTTATGTAAACAGTCTCTATCTAATCACAAGAGTCTCCAGAAGTAAATCATGTCTTTGGTAGACAATGCTGTGATTGTATTCGTCTTCTGCAAAAACTGGACCTCAACCAACAGACCTTGAGGAAACCAGAGTACAACTGCAGGGTTTTCCTATATCCAGACACAAAAGAAAATATACAGCGAAACCAAAAGTATCTGAAGAACTTTGAAATGTTGAAACTCCCAAACATAAACCCTTCCTTTTCAGGTTTATAAACCGGAGGTAGGACAAGTGCTATCTCAGCAGACTCAGAGTCAGCAGACTAGTAATGGACAATAGGCGGCTGAGGAACAGAAGACAGGCAATGTGTAAATGCCACTGCTTACCCTTCACATTCACTCACAATTACCCTAAATGCAATGGAAAGGTTTGGTTTCATCTGAGGGTAAGATAACCCGAACAGCATTAGTCAGCACCTACCTGAATGCACCGCTGGTAGAACAGAGGGAGAACTAATGATGCCAGCATTATTTCTAAAGTGAGTGACATAGTCCACTCATTTACTATATAAGCATCTAAAGGGTAAAGTTTCTGCTGTCCATATTTGGGGACAATTTTCTTTTCTTTTACTTAAATGCATATATATTTGGGCTAAAATAATTTTTCCAATTGGGTTTTATTAAAAATTTTGCACTGTTTGACTTTTACAGGTTCATTGTTCCTTGAACAATCAATTTTGATATGGTAATAAAGTAGTTAAGACTTTCTAAATGAATTCACTGATGGTTTCTAAGTTAACTCATTCTGCAGTCAGCAATAGCCGATGTAACACAAAAGCTATAGAAGGCAACATTTTTAACAAGATCCAATTGTAAAAGTTATTTTTTGCCCCAATTATATGCACTTAAACAAAAAAGATATTGATGCAGGAAGTGGTCAACTCCTTTACAGACACTTCCAAATTGGAGCAGGGAGACTTACTTATAATTAATCCATGCAAGAATCCTGAAACTGTTGTAAGCAAAGAGAGTTTCTGGTTTGGCTTTATATCCTAAATCATGTGGTATGGCTCTTTAAATGGTCGATATTGACTGATCGGATTGCTACTTAGAAACACTGGAGAACACAGCTCTCATTCTCTGTGAAAACTATATTTGCATATGTATTATATGTTCATATGAAAAAAAGAAAATGTAAGGGAATAGGACTGAGCTGCGGTGCAAGACACAGAATATGGATTAAAGTGGAGCCATTGCAAGAACTCGGACCGTTCTAATCTCATGTCACTGTCATTAGGAAAAATTGTATCTCTAGAATGGGGCCTAACTGCTATGAGGAAAAGCATATTCTTAGAATGGGGCCCCACTGCTATCAGGAAAAGTATATCTCTAGAATGGGGCTCCACTGATATCAAGAAAAGTGCACCTCTAGGATGAGGCCCCACTGCTATTAGGAAAAGTGTACCTCTAGAATGGGGCCCCACTGCTATCAGGAACAGTATATCTCTAGAATGGGGCTCCACTGATATCAGGAAAAGTGCACCTCTAGGATGAGGCCCCACTGCTATTAGGAAAAGTGTACCTCTAGAATGGGGCCCCACTGCTATCAGGAACAGAATATCTCTAGAATGGGGCTCCACTGATATCAGGAAAAGTGCACCTCTAGGATGAGGCCCCACTGCTATTAGGAAAAGTGTACCTTTAGAATGGGGCCCCACTGCTGTCAGGAAAAGTATATCTCTAGAATGGGGCCTCACTGCTATCAGGAACAGTATATCTCTAGAATGGGGCTCCACTGATATCAGGAAAAGTGCACCTCTAGGATGAGGCCCCACTGCTATTAGGAAAAGTGTACCTCTAGAATGGGGCCACACTGCTGTCAGGAAAAGTGTACATCTAGGATGAGGCCCAACTGCTATCAGGAAAAGTATATCTCTAGAATGGGGCCTCACTGCTATCAGGAAAAGTGTACCTCTAGAAAGGACCCCACTGCTATCAGGAAAAGTGTACGTTGTTATGATTTGGTAGCTGAGGAGAGCAGGCAAAAAGGAAATACACCAGAGCAGTTGGAAACTATGAGATTGCAGTACCCTGACTAACCACCACAACTAGAGGCAGCCGTGGAGCGTTCCTACGTTGGTCCTAGACGCCTCGTCACAGCCTGAGAAACTAACTACACCTAAAGATAGAAAGAGGAAAGCTATCTGCCCCGGAGCAGATCCCCAAAGAACATAGAAAGCCCCCAAACATGTAATGGCGGTTAGACAAGAAGAAATACTGACACAGACAGAAAATAGTATGAGCAAACGTTGGGGCCCAAACTTACTAAATAGAAAAGGATAGGAAGGGCACTTACAGCAATCCCAAAAAACCCTGAAAAGCACCAACTCTACTAATTTCAAAAACACCTGAGATCACACGACCTCTACCACCTAAATTAGCTCTCTAGTGTAACCAAAAACAAAACAGCAGCCACTGAAAAAACTGGAAAAAGCAAATGTACAAACATCAGTGGCTGAACTAAACTGAGAGGGCAAAAGCCCCCTGAGGGGACGCTGAAGGCCCCCACAGAAGTGCAGGACAAAATGCAAAAATCAAGCACAAAAACAAAAAGAAGAAAATGTCTTATCTGTTAGCAGGAGATTCAGACACGACACAGCAGGCTACCAAGGAAACAGGAATCAAGGATTGAGACCAGAACAATTGATCACCGGCAACCCTGATGGGAAGGCGACTCCCTTATATAAGACCAGTCAGTAACACCTGATTCCCAATCCTCACAATCTTCACTGGACAGTCCAGTACCGTTTGTAACCACCAGAGGGAGTTTCTGCTCAGAACTCATTTCCAGCCTATTCACAACAGTACGTCTAGAATGAGGCGGAAAAGTGTACCTCTAGAATGGGGCCCCACTGCTATCAGGAAAAGTGTACCTCTAGAATGGGGCCTCACTGCTATCAGAATAAGTGTACCTCTAGAATGGGGCCCCACTGCTATCAGGAAAAGTGTACCTCTAGAATGGGGCCTCACTGCTATCAGGAAAAGTGTACTTCTAGAATGGGACCTCACTGCTATCAGGAAAAGTGTACCTCTAGAATGGGGCCCCACTGTTCTCAGGAAAATGTATCTCTAGAATGGGGCCCACTGCTATCAGGAAAAGAGTATCTCTAGAATGAGGCCAAACTGCTATCAGGAAAAGTGTACCTCTAGAATGGGGCCCCACTGCTATCAGGAAAAGTATACCTCTAGAATGGGGCCCACTGCTATCAGGAAAAGACTATCTCTTGAATGGGACCCCACTGCTATCAGGAAAAGCATATCTCTACAACAGGGCCCAACTGCTCTTAGGAAAAGCGTATCTCTAGAATGGGGCCCACTTCTATTAAGATAAGAGTATCTCTAGAATGGGGCCCACTGCTATTAGGAAAAGCGTATCTCTAGAAAGGGGCCCACTGCTATCAGGAAAAATTTATCTAAAAAATGGGGCCCCACTGCTATCAGGAAAATCGTATCTCTAGAAATCGTATCTGCTATCACTATCAGGAAAAGTGTACCTCTAGAATGGGGCCCTACTGCTATCAGGAAAAGTGTACCTCTAGAATGAGGCCCCACTGCTATCAGGAAAAGTGTACCTCTAGAATGGGGTCGCATTGGCAATCAAGAACATATAGGAAGCTGAACACCATATATACAGTATGTTTACTAGAGCTCAATAAATTGCCAAGTGAGCGGCTATCCTATCAATGTGCCATAAATGTTCAATACCAGATGGGCTGAAAATACTGTATATAGCACATTGATAGGTACATTAGAATCTTTTCTCCTCTTCTTCGTTGGACAAGTGCTGGACACCAAAATTGTGGCGCACACTATTAATACATTTTCACATTTTTGGATTCCCCTTAGCCATTCCCCCATATTAGACACTTTTGAACAGTAGCTAATGAGGCATAAAAAATGTATAACACATGTAACAAATCTGTTGACAGCATGCATAGCAGTTTTTTTGTGCATTTGCCGCGGTAAATTAGCATTTTGATCTATTTACTTTATGTACATGAAACATTTCTTGTTATTAGGCTTGGTTGTTTTAGTTGGATACGTCTCAATAATCGGTATTAGTGGACCATACTCTAGTACGCTGCTGTAGAACTTCGTAGACTTTCATAAAACTATTCAGATTCTGCACCCCTGAGGTTGTTATTTGGGCACCTTTTAGGAGTCCCCTTTTTGAGAAAGCACATCCGCGAAACGCGCGTCAGGGGGGTCTGTTCCTGCGAGACGCACAGACTCAGCCATACAATATGGGTAAGCAAGATGTATGATATGCACTATGCACTTTATAGGTGGCCACTGATTTATATATAGATGTGATTCTTGGATTTATCACAGTCTACATTGTCTTATCAATATGTTGGCTCCATAACTCTATGATATACCCTAGCTATATATTTGTCTGTTGCTGTCTCGCTTACCGACAGCTTATCCTCGTCACACCTCTATGTCGATTTGGGCCTTTATTGTTGGCATTTTATAATGTTGTAATAAAGAATTTTTGATAATTTTTGAGACAAGATTCATGCTCCTTTCTTTCTTGTATCACACCTTTTAGAATCCGTATTATGACTGCATGTTCCAGGCTGTCTGTGGGTTTTATGATCTGAATTATCAGCCTCATGGGGATCTATGGTGCGTTACTTTGGGGCAACAGACAACAATCGAGCAAAGAATTGCGACCATAAGGCCACGTTCCCACAATTTTTTTTACGCTGCACCATTTCTGCACCTATTATTTAAGGTCACTTGCACACATTGAGTATTTGGTCAGTATTTTACCTCAGTATTTGTAAGACAAAACCAGGAGTGGGTGATAAATACAGAAGTGGTGACGGGTTTCTATTATACTTTTCCTCTGATTGTTCCTCACCTGGTTTTGGCTTAAAGATACTGAGGTAAAATACTGACCAAATACTGAACATGTGAACGTGGCCTTAATTAGGTTACTTGCGGTTTGTCATTGCGTTTTTCTGTGTCTTTTTTAACATTCATTTTATCGCTTTTTTGTCTCCTGTTGGTACAAAGATTTACATCTTTCTTGTCTCCTGTTGGTGTGCCATGCTATAAAGCGGTTTTGTTTTCGATACTTCCCGGTATTTGGCTTTGACAAAACTTTACTGGCATACGTAGTTGCTGATTAAATAAGTGACTGTTGCGTTTCTGCCACAGCAACGGCCTAAATAAAAACACGTGCATTTTTTACTTGAGGATTTTCCACATCTAATGCAATTCTATGGAGAAAATCAGCACTGAAAACTCTGCATACCCGCAAGAGAAATTGACATGTTGCAAAACTGAAACATGCACAGCAGGTCAGTTTCCGCAGAATAAACGAAAGACACAGTGTATAAGTAATTTCTATTTCCACCTTACGCCAACTCCAACATATTTTCCAACCTCGACTACTGCAACCTCCTGCTCTGTGGCCTTCCCTCTAACAGTCTCGCACCCATCCAATCTATCCTAACCTCGGCTACCCGACTAATCCACCTGTCCCCCCCTCCGCTATTCCCCGGCCTCTCCTCTCTGCCAATTCCTTCAATGGCTCCCCATTACCCAGAGACTCCAGTTGAAAACCCTAACCATGGCATGCAAAGCCATCCACAACCTGTCTCCTCATCTGTGACCTCATCTCTCGGTACCTACAAGCACGCAACCTCCGATCCTCACAAGATCTCCTTCTCAACTTCCCTCTTATCTCCTCTTCCCACGATCCCATACAAGATTTGTCCCATGCATCCCCCCTACTCCAGAACGCTCTACCCCAACATATCAAACTCTGAAAACCTTCAAAAGGAACCTGAAGACCTACCTCTTCCGACAAGCCTACAACCTGCAGTGACCCCCCAAACCACCATACCGCTGCATGACCAGCTCCACCCTCACCTACTGTATCCTCACCCATCCCTTGTAGATTGTGTGCCCTCACGGGCAGGGGCCTCTTTCCTCCTGTGCCAGTCGTGACTTGTATTACTCATGATTACTGTACTTGTTTTTATTATGTATACCCCTCCTCACATGTAAAGCGCCATAGAATAAATGGCGCTATAATATTAAATAATAATAAATCTCATCCATTTTGCTGAAACTGTAAGACACTGCATTGTTAAAATGTGCAGCGTCAAAAACGCACCAAAAGCTCATTGTGTGAACGTAGCCTTATCCAGATGCCAGAGCAGAACTAGAACGCCAACTGCAGTATATAGGGCTCCTTCTTCAGGCCACTAAATCGCTGTAATTTACTCAATTCTTATCAATGTGTGGAGATCCTTAGCTAAATTGGATTTTTTCTTATGTAATTATATGTATAATTTACTATATACTTAAGTATTTTTATCACGTGACGGAAATGTAACTTATCAGTTGTCGTACTACAAGCATCATTATGCCTGATATGGAGGTCATGTAGGTCTAGATAAAAAAATAAATGAATATTGACTGACACAATGGAAACATACACAGGCGATACATCTCTGAAAGTGTTTGATGTATGTTCAGTAGTCACTCAGTGATTTCTTCTTTTGGTGACACAATGTGGAGCTAGCTAATGGCATATCGTAGAAATATAAAACCCTTCCTGAGGCTAAGCCATAAGCTAGCTATGGCTGACTGCACATAGGTTTCAAGAGTCTCATATTACTATTTAACACAAGCAAGACCTTGTCAGCACCCTATCCTGACCCTGAGCAAAGCACTTCAGCATTAGACAAATTCAATACCACCCTGACCCCGCAGTCTCCAGATACCGACACTCTCACTCAGGCTCTGAGTACCCCAGTCATGCACTTCACTATCACTAGGGGTTAGTACGTCACATGCAACAAGCACATACAGCAATATTACGTGCATCAGGCCTTCTAATAGGCCAGGACGTGCAAGACGCTATTCACATCCTGCAACTTTTCAACTGGCTTTTGCATGATTTCCTAAGCTTAAACCATGATTAGATCCTAAATAGAGGATCAAAATCAGATGAGATCATTTTGGCATAGCCACAGGTGTTGAAGGGATTGCAATAATAACAGCAGGCCATACACATCAGCCAGGTTTTACTGACAATTATCTTATTTGATTCATAAAAACCATGCTTAAAGGAGACCTATCATCAGGTGAAAAGTGGCCAATTTTTGCTCAGATTTTATTCCTGCTGTATCCGTAAGTAATCTATTGTTGATTTTTTTTTAATCTTCCATACGGTTCCAGAGATTCGAACCTTTTAATTTAGTGCTACTTTTTATGGTCTTCACAAGGGGGCGTGTCTCAGAGGGTAATTATGGAGCAGCCTTAAGACATTCCCCAGACACGCCCCAGACACGCCCCCCAGAGAATCTGCAAGCCACACCTCCTGGTAAAGATCATAAAAATTAGCGCTAAGTAAAAAGACTCAAATCTCTGGAACCATAGGGCGGATTTAGATGAAAGAAAATCCAGAATACTCAGTGAAACAGTAAGAAAAAAAATAGAAAGAACTGGCTACTTTTGACCTGATGACACGTCCTCTTTTACTCATAAATATACTATAATTGATCTATAATTGCAAAATGATATAATTTGATATGAAAGGCTCTCACTATTCATAAATGAGACATTAGTAGATCCTGGGTGATAGACTTGTGACCTGTAGCTTCAGGCCATGTCTCTGGTTCCACATGCTCCAATGAATCAGATAATGATTCAGGCACTGAGCCTAAAGGGTATGCCACACTAAACAAGATCGCTAACGGGATCGCTAAAAAACGTCACTATTTAGCAATCTCGTTAGTGACGCTGTTGTGGCCCCTGCTGTGATCTCGCTGATCTTCACTAGAGTTCTGGACCGTATTTTAATCGTTGGCGTCCCGCTGGTGACGCTATATCACTGTGTCTGGCACGTTTTGTGAACGATTTGCGCTGTTTTTTACATCGCAAAGTCGTTAAGGAGATCGCTAACCGCTTATGCGTCGTTAACGAGATCGCTAAGTGTGGCAGCTACTAGCGACATTAAAACGATCACAAAAACGATCGCATTAGTATGCGTCGTTATTGTGATCGTTAGCGGGAGCGTTTAGTGTGGCAGTACCTTAAGAGGACAAATGTCTGCTTCTTGATCAATTAGCCACCATGATGGTAAGAACCCATTTGCAGATGACGCATCACCCTGTGTTCTGCTGGCTTTGAAGAGGACGTGACATCACAACTCTGAGCCCAAGAAAAGTCCTTACTTCGGGATTGCAGGGCTTTCCTTACGCTACAAGAAGTTAGTAACCCCAAGTGATTGCCCTGAAAAGCTGACCCCATCAGTCCAGCATTGGAATACAATACAATCTCCTCGACTCAGACGGGAGACTGGTTTCCCACGTGTTGTTATTGTTATATGACACGGGTAGGAAGTGGAAATGGGAAGTGACACATCATCCTGTATATGAAGCAGCATTATATCTATTGTTTTTATCGTCACCACATTTCAGGGCAATCTGCACTAAGTTGGAGCAAAGCAATACTTTGACATGTCACCATTATCTTGAGATTTACAAAACACTCACTTCCTAAGCTTGGACGGCTTCCTTGGGGTGTAAGTCACTGTCAGTATACGAAAATTAATGTCATCGACTCTGAGCCATCTGTGCCTCACTCATATGTGTGTAGGTTTAGATCACGTATTTGTGCTTATACATGGATCTAAAGATATCCTGAATATAACAGCCATTTTATGATGTTTTTGTAATCAATTTTTATCTTTTACACTCCTCAACATTGAAGAAAATTTGTGTAATTATGGGAAAAACAGGCTCAATAGACATGTTTATAAGAAGAAAATTTTCAAGACATTTCGATTTATTCAGAATCGAGTATGACCGCCACTCACTGACATACAGTACAGACCAAAAGTTTGGACACACCTTCTCATTCAATGATTTTTCTGTATTTTCATGACTATGAAAATTGTAGAATCACACTGAAGGCATCAAAACTATGAATTAACACATGTGGAATTATACATTACACTTTACAAAAAAGTGTGAAACAATTGAAAATATGTCTTATATTCTAGGTTCTTCAAAGTAGCCACCTTTTGCTTTGATTACTGCTTTGCACGCAGAAAAGGTGAATGGATGGACTCTACATGCCTGGTTCCCACTGTGAAGCATGGAGGAGGTGTGATGATGTGGGGGTGCTTTGCTGGTGACACTGTTGGGGATTATTCAAAGTTAGTCATGAAAATACAGAAAAATCATTGAATGAGAAGGTGTGTCCAAACTTTTGGTCTGTACTGTACATGCACTTAGACGTACACCAGTCCATGGTAGCATTTAGGCCACGAAGGCTGCTCACAGTGGCAGCAACAACATGCAGCCTGGCATTGGTGTGTTGAAAATAGTTTCTGGGACACTTTGGAGAAGTGGCTGTACCACTGGTTCCATTATTGATCCATTCTGTACTGCTATTGAAACTGGACATCCAATGCTAAACTTAAGGTGTCAAACTGCCTATGCAAACCATCAGAAGGCGTTTGCATGACATTGAGTTACGAGCTGGATGTCCAGCTATAGGTGTCACTGAACTCATGCTACCGCTCTCGAATACTATCATGGTGCAGAGCAAGATGGCAATGAATGCAGGAATGGAGCTTTATCTTCAGTGCTGAGTTCCACTTTTGTCTTGGATGCAATGATCCTTCATGAGAGAACATCATACCGGTCCCATTATTGGAATTATAGTGTGGGATGGCATAATGTACAGTAGCAGAACCCATCTAGCCTACGTTTCAGGTACTCTAACAGCTCGCTGTTACATTGATTTTGTTGTGGCAGCAGTGGTACAGTCATTTCTCCAAAGTGTCCCAGGAGCCATTTTTTGACATGACATGACCAGATCTCATGTTGCTCTTGCTACTATAGAACCGTGTGGCATAAACATGTTACAATGGTCTGCAGCATCTCCAGACATGTTTTCCATCAAGCACATCTTGAATGTCATTGGTCAACAAACACATAGGGAGCTGCCAGCAGCGGATCTTGATGATTTACATGCCCAAGTGCATTCAGCATGGTAGAACATTCCACAGACAACCATTAATAATCTCATTGATAGCAGCTAAGATGAATGAGTAACTGCATGTATTTCTGCTTGAGGAGTTCATACTCGATACTGAACAAATCAGAAACATGTCTATCAATACTGTGACATCCTGATATATGTCCCCGCTGCGCTGCTGTTCTTTAATCTATAGAAGAAAATAAACCATTATACTCACCAGGGGCGTACATAAAAGTCATGGGGCCCCGTAGTAGAGATACAATGCATCCCCCCATTATCCTCCATATAGTACAATGCATCCCATAGTCCTCCATATAATATACTGAACAGCCCGTAGTCATCCATGTAATATAATGCATTCTCCACAGTTCTCCATATAG
>VIAB01000900.1:253635-269350 GCA_009801035.1 Oophaga pumilio
CAAACCTGCTTTGATGTCCAAAGCCCCAATGCTTGGGTCAGGGGTTTATGTGAGCAACTGCTATGGGGCCCAACTACAGCTAGGCTTATCTTGATTACGGATAAACTATGGATCTCTATCCTCTAGAAAGATTTAAAGGGTTTTTCCACTTTAAGAAAACTAGTTCCAAAAAGCTTTTATATTTGTAAAATAACACCACTCACACTGCAGATACTCACCCTCCCCAGGTCCAGTGCCCACTCTCTGCTGCTTCATTCTAGCTATGCCTTTACATTGACGGTCGCACATCACCACTGCAGCCAATCACTGTAGCTACATATGCAGAGCTGAGCTTAATGATTGGCTGCAGTGAAGACACAGAGACTAGGGCAGTGGCGGACAGTCCGCACCGGACCATTTAGCATGAGTACCTGATCTGTGTGTTATTTTACCAATATAAAAGCTTTGTGGGACCTGTTTTATAAAATGGAAAAAAAAAAAAAACTTTGACTTATTCAGTAACCTAGAAGAAACACAAACAGGATCCATCTTATTCAGGTGATCTGTGGGAATAAACCATGTCACCAGAATGATTTCTACAAATTGTTACTTGCTATGAATGCCATCCGGCCCCACCATGAGAACCAAGGTTACCATCAATCCCACAACATTCTTCTGCAGAACATTCAGCAGAGAGATACTATAACAAACCGTGAAATAGGAAGAAAATTAAGACTTCAAGGACAATGTATTTTAGTTATTTGTTCGTATTTACTTATTTTATAATAAAGTCTTTTTTGTTTCTTTTTTTTTTACCTGTTTTAGTGCAAAACAGTGATGAGCGAACATGCCCGAGTAAGGTGTTATCAGAACATGCTCTTGTGCTAACCGAGCATCTTTGGCGTGCTCGAATAATATGTTCGAACAGTGTCAGACGGGGTTGGCAGGCCCACCAGTAACATTGATTCTTGGTGCCAACTGTTCAGCTACATGCAAAATTAACCTAACCCAAGCACACAAATTTATTTTTGATTCTCTGTAATATTAATTTGGCCAGGTTGTTTAATGATTGATTGGATGATAAGTTTTCTGCAAATTGTGAATCACGTGTAAGATCATTGCTCATTAGCACTGCTTCACAGGGGCCTACCAGAGGAGTCTCCTGATCCCCTGTGGGCCAGTCCAAGCCTGTGTTCGATTTCCCATGGCTGCATGTCTCGTCTCGCGGCTGTTAGACAGCTGCAATGCCTGAGTGATTTCCTGTTTGTTAGGCAATCCCTGTAGGTGTTGCGGCTGTCGAAAAACCGTGAGACATGCAGGTACGGTGACTTGAAAATATTATTCGAGCACGCCGAAGCCACTTGGTTAGCACCCGAGCATGTTCTGATAACACCTTACCGAGCACATTCGCTCATCATTTGTGCAAAATCATCATCAACCAACAAAGCCCTAATAACAATTTGCTAATAACACCAATACAAGCCTTATGGCACATTTACACAACAAGATGTGTGTCTTCTCCATTTAATTTTTCATATGATATTCATTTATCGCAAATCCTATGGTGTACAAAATGGGAATGACCCAAAGTTATTGGGGTGGGTCCGAATTATAAGTTTACATAGATGACATGGGCGTGTTATAAACAAGCCGTGACGCTGGTGTGAAGGGACCATGAGGTCAAAGTCTATATATTTACCATGCTAGTAGTAATGTGAGAGTTATGCTCGTTACGTGACTGACTATGGTAACGTCAGCCGCACTTATGCTGACAGCTAAAATACGTCCAATGTTTTTCTGCAGAAACCTCCTACTGCACACAATCAACCATGCCGTGTACTTGTTTATTCTTGTCAAAAGTTGCACATTTATAACCAGAACTCAGTTGTCAGAAGCAAAGTGTTGACCAATATTTTTAAGATATTATGGCATATTTCCATCTCGTAGGACATGCCGGTCTTAGCACAGTAGACTCAGATGACATGAATCCATCCTCTTATCATTAGACTCAGGATTATTTGTATCCATAGAGTGCGCTTGTACATCGGCAATTTCCAGGAAAAAAAGATGTATGTAGATTAATTTTCGTCTTGACATTATCCCTAGTCATTTTGTAAGTCTTCATCTTTCGGCAGAGACTCAGCACTGGACTTGGGGAGGGTGAGTAATGCACAGTTTGTATTTAAAGTAAACTGGGCCTAAGGACAAGAGTTTTCTGAAACCGGAAAACCTCTTTGAGCATTAGTTACACGAAATGAAACCACAGTAATCCCTGTAAGTGCTATTTATATGTTCCCAGAAAATCCCTTTAAGTCTCTATTTCAGACATGTCGTCTAGTAGAAACATAAAATAAAATTGATCAAATCAATGAGCCAAATAAACTATGTTGAGTTAATTTAAGTTTTCTGCAGTTTACATTTCATTGTAAACCCATTGATTACACAATTCAGTTCTTAGGCTACATATAGTACTGTGGGGCTGTAACTAACCATGATATATATACTGTGGAATGACATTAATAATGAAATCCCCTTTAATAAAGCAGGATGTGTGCGGGAGCGCAGCTCTATAAACAAAGTCAAGGAAATTAACCAACCGGAAGCAACTGATGAACAAAACTTGAGCCAGATCCTTTCAATTCCGTGATGCATGCCCCTACAGAACGCAATAAACCTTTGCCCCTTTCCTGCTCCAGGGGTTCATTTAATCTACACAGAAGTAATAGAACAAGCTCCAAATTAGGTATTTTCTTCTTTAGGAGTTGTGGGCAAACAGAAACTAAGCCGGGGAACAACAATTCTTCCCATGTTGTAAGTCCAAGTTTTTAATTTTTTTTCAAATTTTGAGATTTTAACAAAGGAACATCCATCCTGTGATATATTAAAACAATAGCATATATATCTAATGATATACAGGGATATCAAAACTTGCATGGTAATGGATATGGGGGCTTCTCAACTCTACACTGACAAATAATGTCTCAAGATAGAAGGATCCCCCTACTGAATTTCGGACCTTTTGTCTCCTTGGATATAAGCCGCCACCAGAGAAGCTAACAAAAATTTGACAGGTGATACAGGCTGCCCAATTCATGAGCAGCACATATCAGGAACTGGCTGTATTAACTCAGCCAGGTATGTTTGACTCTGAAACACTGTGCTGCTTTCTTTAAAAGCTGCTGTCACTTGTGGGGGCGGAACTGATCTCCACATGCACTGACAGTGCGCTCAGTTGCTAGCGTGATACTACTGACCTGAGCAAGTGCACTGTCATTGTACACATTACACAGCTGACTAACTAGCACAGCCCTTGAAGCGAACGTCATCGATGACGCTTAGTTTCAGGGAGGGGGCTGTGACCGCACTCTCTACCCTCTGATGGCGCTTCGTTTCAGTATCCATTCATGCACTCGGATTCTCAAACAAAGCGTTATCAAAAAGGAAGTTGTAAAAAAGAAGCAGTTAGATAGTCTTATTAGAGAAGGATAGGGAATTTTTACTTAAAGTATATTAGAAAATAGATTAGATTATGGCATCAAATAGAAAGGGTTTTAGGATGAAAATTAGAAAATTAATTTGTATTTCGGATCACCCCTTTAAGTTTTCATTAGTTGTATAAACTGAAGACAATCTCGTTAATTCACAAACAAGTACTTTTTTTGTGATTTGACTTAACACCTGGATAGCATTTCATGGGTTTATTTTGGGACTTGTCATACACCAGTGATGTGGAGCGGATGCCACTAAGCAGCTTGTAGCGGTAGAATAAGGTGGTAGACTGACACATTCTCATATCCCCTATTACAATCACACATGCATGGGATCCTAGCGCTCCTGCACACTCCAAGGTCACGGAGCAGCTGTTAGCACCTGGAGATTTCATTCCCTTTCTTAGTACAGGAACAGACATCTGCTGCAGGCGACCATCGCTTCCAAGCACTTCTCATGTCAACAACCAATCTCCACAACAGATTTTAGTTCTTTTTACAGTTTTGTATTGAATTGAATAAGGAACGTGTAAAATCCAATACCCCTTCCTTTGGAACTATTCACTATAAAACCAGAAGGCTGATATAAAAATATTGCATACATTTCATATATTGTTACGGAGCCAAGTCTCCAGACCTATTAGAACGCTTTTCTGGAGAGCTACGGAAGGATCCAGCAGATGAACCAGGTAGCTTAGACTGCCACAGACACCTGAAATCTAAAGACATTTGTATTTTTCAATAATTAAAGTCATTGTAGGCGTTATAACATAAATCGCTTTACTTTCCATGTTGTCAAGCATGATTCTCACCTGCAGCTTATCTTTATTTCAAATAGCCTGAAAATTTAGTGAAAAATTTGGTAGGGCTCCATATAATGTGCTGTTAAAAATGAGAGTGGGTATGTGCAATGGAGATGAGACTCCCAATGGCTAGTTCGGTGGACAAGAAGTTTTCATGCTGGACTTAAGGATATTTCTGTCAATTATTATGATATAAATGTAACATCATTATACATGAAAAAACTTAATCGGGGAAAAAAACAGATCACCCTTAGAGTAAGTGCACGGACAAGACGTGGCATTCCATACAGCGCGTAGACAAAGAGGTCCAGCACTCTTCTGAAGATAAAATATTTATGACTTTATTGTCCACAAATTAAAATCCAGCTTAGACCACCATTAATTTGAGACGTTTCGAACAAATATTCTTAATTATAGTCAATGATTAAGAATATTTGTTTGCTCGAAATGTGTCAGTTTATCTGTTGCTGGTCTGGGTTGGATTTTAATTTGTGAGCAGATGAAGCTGTAAAAATATTATCTTCAGAAGAGTGCTGGACCTCATTTTCTTCTGCTACAAAATGTTATACGTGACAAGAAAACATAGGTCTACAATTTCTTCCAATATAGAGAGTATAGATAAATAAATACAGAATAGATAGATAGAAAATTACAAGATAGATGGATAGACAGACATAGATAGATAGATAGATAGATAGATAGATAGATAGATAGATAGATAGATAGATAGATAGATAGATAGATAGATAGATAGATAGATAGATAGATATGGAGATGTTATAATGTTCTAATACAACAGCTAGTCTAAATAACAGATAAAAAACACATTTGGTGGTTTGCGGTTAGAGAATTGTGTGTAAATCTAGACAGAACCAACATGTGAAATGTTTCTTTTTTCTTAATTTCCACAAGAAATCAGGTTAAGTCATCACGGTTCAATTGTCCTGTAGAAGGATGTAAGTGACCGTTGAGGTCACAGATGTTACAAGGTCCAGACTGTAGAGAGCTGACAAAAACAACAAAGAGACCAATTATTAGGTGATTGTTCCAAAGGGACAGAGGTGACCATGGGTAAACATTTGCTGGGATGGACATTTCAGCTGCTCCAATAAATCAATGAACCTACAACAACTGGAGCTCCTCATTATACAGCAATACAGAAGAGACTGATATATTCACTAGAATTTGCAATATTTTAACAAGTCCTACATTTTTGTAACAACTGCAAATTGTGTCTTCTGTAAAAACATGGCAAAATCAGGTTCAGCCCATGAGTAAAATTGTTCTTTGTCTTTTTATGGGACAATTGGAAAACACAAGAAAAATACGTAATAGATGGGTGATGTAGCCACAGAAAGGATCACTATGACACAGAGAAATTCTCCCATAATGTAAATAAGTTTCCATTTTGGCCATAAACATTGGACTATGATCAGTTGTTTGTCAGGATTTCACGTGCCTGATCCTTTATTATCAAGGTAGATAATATGCTACAAAGAATGTCTGGAAATAGCTCACTCGCCTTTACCCATGGAAAAGACATGTATGGTCGGCTAAACTGAACACGCTTGTATATGCGGGGTTGGGGTAGGGAGAAAGAGCTGTTGGCTGAACCCCCATTTACCCCATAGCTGTTGGAGATATATGGCCACCTTAGGCCTCTTTCACACATCCGGTGTGCGCCTGACGGCGCCCCCGGCATTTAGCCGCAGCGCCGCATCAGAAAACCTGATGCGCCGCTTGCGCCGCATGCGTTTTTTTGCCGGATGGTTTCTGATGCCCGGAGACATCAGGGGAATCCGGCAAAAAAAAAAAACGTTACATGCTGCGTTTTGTCCGAATGTACATTTCCGCCGCATCCGGACAAAATCGCATACGACGCATTGACATGCGGCGCCATCCGGTGCTAATGCAAGTCAATGCAAAAAAACCCGCAAGCGGCACATCAGGTTTTCTGATGCGGCGCTGCGGCTAAATGCTGGGGGCGCCGTCAGGTGCACACCGGATGTGTGAAAGAGGCCTTACAGAGTTTGAGCTCTCTCACTGTAGACAATTGATAAATCCATGCAAACCGATATTTTCTTAGATCATATCTACAGTAACACATTTAGGGTAGGTTCACATGTCCAGTTAGAATCCATTAGAACGGATCCAGTAGAACTCCATTGACAAAAAAGGTGTGCAGACACAATTTCATTCTCCGGCTAATGAACAACTGAATTCAACTGGATCTATTTTTTTTAATATTGAAGTCTATGGAAAACTGTCCCTTTAATTAGCCAGCCGTTGTTCTCACATTTGAAAAGGATCCATTTTTTGCTTTTTGCGGACTACTCTAATAATAGACTCTATTAGAAAAAGCCATGTGTAGGAGGGCACCAAATAACGGCAGACATCTGTTAGGAATCGCAGTTAAAGTAGATAGACTCGGTCAGAAGCGTTAGGGTGCTTTCACACTGTGTTTTGGCACCCGTTAATTGGCCTTCTAGGGGCATACGTCCAAGCCCCCCACATAACGGGTTTCGGTCGTATGCGTCGAAGGGGCCACAGACTATAATGGTGCTGAGAGAGTGAATGTGTACTGTGTCGTGCATCATTTTCGGGCGTATACACCTACTACGTCTGAGTATCTGCCTCCAGAAGGCGTACATGCCTAAAAATTATGCAGGACAGAGTGCACGTTCACTCTGTCGGCACCATTATAGTCTATGGCACCATCGGCGCATGAGCTCAAATCCCATTTTCGGATATAAACTCCGACGAGACCAAAGAATGGGTCCCAAAATACAGTCTGCAAGCAGCCTTAAACAGGGAGGGGTCAGGGATGTAGAAGAATCAAGAATACCAACTGGGTCAATACTAAAGGGAACAGGAACTATACACCTTTTCAGGTTTCAGGAACCTAACAGTCATTACTGCTGAGGCACAATGCACTGTGGGAATGATTCCTTTAAAGCCTGAGACATTGTGGCATCAGTTGAAGTCCAAGCCAGTTGGCCCAAATTGGCCCTTCAGGACGGGGAGCAATGCATACATTCATGGATCTCACGGGCAGAATGGTGCAATGCAGGGGATCCATTGTATCAGGCAGAAGAATGCTGGGCACCTGTGCAGGTAAGTGACATCTTGTTGTGTAGCTATACCCAGATACCATACATTCCATAATGTTATCACAAAGACATTAAAACTTTCACAATCCAATGTACAAATCAAAACATAATAAAATATGACACTCCGAAATCATATTAGTAGATGAGTTGCGGTATTAATCTGGGCATAGAATATAAGTCCGTCATAGGGAACCTAGACAGCACTGGAAGCCCCACTGGAGATGGGTCCATTTGGGGTAAAAACACCATCTGCACAGCTTTATAGAATATGTCAAAGAACAAATGATGATGGAAACATTCCCTGTGATTTTACAGAGACATGTGAATCTCTGCTGGAATATTCTTGTTGGCCGGTGAACGGTAATTTAAAACCGCTCTTTCCAAGCCCACAAAACTCCACACTACATTGACTTTGCAATACCGGGCCGTTTAGAAGTTAATTTGGCTGTTAGTTGTGTTACTTCTGTTTAGAAGTGGTTAATAGACTTTAACTTTCAAGACTGAAGTCTTTTCAAAGAACTATAATTAATTTGTGCATGATTAATAGATGTAGACCATGTTCTTCTAGACCGAGAAGACTGTCCTCCAAGCCCAGCCAGGCACATCCTGGTGGGGATAATACAAAACATGCATATTCCATGGTTAGAGTTTATTTTTCTAATACACATGCTGAGAATATTTATCTCCCTTTCTTTCATTGCTACATTCTTCATGTGTTATGAGGGTAAAGGACTCCAAATCCCAATCTTTATGGAGCTGGGATAATTTCCTGCACCTGTGAAAATACATTCATAGAAATCCTAGACTTTCTATAAGAGGGGTCCTGTGGTCAAGGTATGCTGGATAAGCCTTCTGCCAGGGGCTCCCATATGACACTAGGAGAGCTTGGCTGAATTGTGGTGTCAGCTGCTTTCCACACATGACCGCACCTTGCTTTGTGTTGAGCTCAATGACAATGCACCAGTCCTATTCAGCCTTATCGGCTTTGAACATTTACAAGTTAAAGGGACACACGGGATTGTCCCTTAAGACGTTGACATGGGATGGGAAGCTGAGATCAAGTTACGGACATTTACCAAAGAAATACCCACGTATATACAATTATGGGTTCCAATATATCACAACTTCTAATTCAGATATCACGACGTGATCACTTCTGGGCAAATTCTTGATTATTTATAGCGGACATCATGCAGTTAGCTATACCTTACCGCATGGTTACCATGTTGTGACTGGTAATTTCCCAATCCTCAATGTTAGGCAACATTTTCTACATTCTTGAACATTTTAATAATCTGATAATCATTTACTGACAAGATCATACATGTAAGGTGTTGTTCTATTAAGACCACAATCACAACTTTTAGTAAGAATACTACATTTATGGTGACAGATGTACCAGTGCTGATAACAGGGTGTTGGAGAGGGCCTAGTGATCAGAATACTCTATGGACACAAACTACTGCTGCAGCTGATCAATATCTTAGGTGAAAACAAGGAATTTAGGAATCTACAAAACAACAAAAGTTTGGTTGAAATCCAATTCTTGGCATCCCTTCATTACTTACAGAACTGTGTTTACCAGCAAGCCTTAGATATTGCAGTGGCTGTGTTGGGTATGGCAACTTGTCCGGTTCACTTACACTAGCACTGTAGGTTTTTTAATTATCTTCTCCTTTAGCCATAGGTAATACATGTATAAGGAATACATTACAATACTTACCTATTGCTGCCTTCTCCCGCTTCCAGCGCTACTCTGGTCCTATTTTACACTACATGACTGCAACTCCGGCTAGCTGACTTACAAAGCAGACCACGTGACTAACTCCGGCTAGCTGGTTCTCAAAGCAGACCACATGACTGCAACTCCGGCTAGCTGGTTCTCAAAGCAGACCACATGACTGTAAAACCGGCAAGCTGGTGCACAAATCAGACAACATAACTGCATCTCCGGCTAGCTGGTTTATAAAGCAGACCATTAGTTCATTTCAAAATATAATATATGAAAGCATTGATTTGAGTCTCATAGACTTACATAGAGAAAGCGATTTATGGTCAACATAGAAGACATCGTGTGAACAGGCTAGCCAGAATTGAAATCACATGGTGCTGGAAAGAGCTGTGCTGGAAATGGGAGAAGGCAGCAATGGATAAGTATTTTATTGCATGCGCTATATACAAATTAGCTATGGCACTGCCACTACTACGTGTAACTGCATTGTGGTGTGCGCAGCACTATAACAATGATTTGTCAACAACGCTCACCACCACAGTGCCTTCAAACAGGTGATGCCAATAAAAATGTGCCATATTTAAAAGGTTAGATGTCAATTTGCAGCAACTTGGACTGATCTAACCTGTGTTATATGAATGCATTTATGGTGTAAAAATAGCACAATGTGTTGCGTAATAGAGGGTTTTCACACTCTTAGAAAAGAGGATCCTAAATGATCAAATACTATAAAAAAAAATAAAGATCACAAGCTCCTATACCAGTGTCCACTCCGCATAGCTACAAACCTCTCTGTGCTTTGGCTGCAACAATAATGTTACATCACCGCTGCAGCCAATCACTGAGCTCGGGGCATCTACATCGGTAGATCCGCTGCGCTCAATGGTTGACTGGAGAGGTGATGTGCAATGTCAACGAGACGACGCCACTGCAGAAAAAACACAAAAAAACATGAGAAGAAGAATGAAGCAAGGGCTGGACCTGGTGAGGGTGAAAACTATCTGTATTTGTTTTTTTCACTAGTATCTGATCATTTGGGCATTACTTTTTAAAAAAAAAAACGTTTTTAATTAGGGATAATTACCAGTAATATGAGGCAAAACTATGCAATTTCTTGATATATGTGGTGGATTTCTTACCAATTTTTACAAATTTTTCCATAGTGAAAATATGAATGCATATGCCCTATAGTCAAGTGTATAACCCTACTTAAAAGTATGTGCCTTATATTACTCAGCTATGTCAAAAATGTATCTGAGAACATAATATTAGGGAAGCAGGCTACCAAAACATGATCCTGCTATTTCAGCTATTACTGGCATGTAGCTGAGTTTCCATCACTATGCTGGCAAGTTCATTTAGATTTCCCTTTAAACATGTTAATTTGTGTATTTTTCAAAAGATAATGATTTGCAGATTTCCGGAGAACCTCACCCGATTCCAGGGTGAAAATGTCACAACACGGCAGCACAGTGTAACTTCACCTTTAGATAACCTATGAGAATATTTATTATTTCTATATTATGCTTGCTTATATAGCACCAACATATATATTCCACAGCACTTTAAAGACATTATAACTAATTTAAAAAAAATGTATGAACAGCAATTCCTTATACACAGTTTTATTATCATTATTGCACCCAATAATTGTGGTAAAAAGAAATCAGAGAGTCAGAAAAACAGATAAAAATTCACAGCAAACTATCGAAGCTAAAGGCAGTGTCCACAAACAATAACTTTATATTAGGGAAGTGCCATGTAAGCATTTTTCTAATCTAACCACATCAACTCATCAAATGTGTATCCAAAAAGCCAAGTACATGTATTGTATTCAAAACTGATGGCCGACCTTGACATCAATTACAATGTTGAGTGATTACATAAGGTTTGTAACATTTGTACTATTTCCAAAGCAATGCCAAAAACAATAATAATACCACGTGCCAGATTAAATCTAGTTGGTGAAATGAAATATTGCAAAAATTAGGACAAGCTGTTCCGAGAAAAGCCAAGGTATAGCTTAAAGTTACAGCTTACCTAGTAGCCAAGGTAAAACTTAAAGTTACAGCTTACCTTGTAGCCAAGGTATAGTTTAAAGTTACAGATTACCTAGTAGACAAGCTATAGCTTAAAGTTACAGATTACCTAGTAGACAAGCTATAGCTTAAAGTTACAGCTTACCTAGTAGCCAAGGTAAAACTTAAAGTTACCGCTTACCTTGTAGCCAAGGTATAGTTTAAAGTTACAGATTACCTAGTAGACAAGCTATAGCTTAAAGTTATAGTTTACCTAGTAGCCAAGGTAAAGCTTAGGCCTCTTTCACACATCCGTTTTTGGCCTTCAGGCACAATCCGGCCAACAAGTAAAAAGAAGGATCCGGCGTACATTCGGGAAAAACTGATGAGAGAGAGAGAGACCTTCCAGGCATGCGTAGATGAAGAAAATGGAGTCCGGTGGCCGGATCAGTCCTATGCCTGATCCGGCACCCATAGACTTGTATTGTATGACCAAGCCTGACGCGCCGCTTCTGGCGCTGTTCGTTGTTTCCGGCGGGAAAAAAAAACTTTACAGGATGTGTCCTGTCCGGCCGCCGGAATTAAAATCTATGACGGATCCGGCAGAAACTGGATGAAACGGAAGGATATACGGCGCGATCCAGCGCTAATGCATGTCAATGAGAGAAAAACGGATCCAGCGGTAAAAAAAACGGATCCGTTTTTTTCAAAAAAAGCCGGATCGCGCCTGACGGTGAAAAACTGATGTGTCAAAGAGGCCTTAAAGTTACAGCTTACCTAGTAGCCAAAGTAAAGCTTAAAGTTACAGCTTACCTAGTAGCCAAGGTAAAGCTTAAAGTTACAGCTTACCTAGTAGCTAAGGTATAGCTTCAAGTTCCCTGACTCTGGTACTAAACCTATACATAACACACCCATCCATATTGCCACCAATGACTTTACACTTTAAACACAAATATTTTTCGACAGGTATCCCTTATATCCCTCTAAGCTTAGGTGACAGAATAGCCTGTGGCGACAAAAAAATGTGATCTTAACAAGAAGTAAGCGAATATGTTCGGAATCAGTTGCCGAATCTGAATTTGCCATGTAAGTGCCATTGGTACCCTATTTGTGCCAAATTTATGTTTGATAAGTTCCGAACATGTTTGTTCATTTCTACTCTGATTGACTACAATGACATTCGGCTGTGTTCGGCGAATATTGCAAAAACAATATTCGCCACCAATCATAATCAGAACCGAATTTTGAAATATTCGCTCAACTTTAATCTTGACTTCAGAAGCCCTTGATAACACAGCCCTTGGTGTTTTGACCTGACAGGTTTTTCTTAGGCCAGATCAACTATATGAATCATCTTGAGACTGGACTTTTTTATGGCCATGACTACATATAGATGGAGACATATATGTGTCATATGCTGTAATCTAGGTGAACGCTTTAATTAACAGGTTACATAGATGTAAACCTTATATGGGTCGTAAGGTAAGCAATAATTAAAAAAAAGTCTATAACTGGGTGTGCTTACAGATGGGTGTGTATCCCCTGGATGAGGTACACAAGGACATAATAATATGATTGACAGTATTGGCAGGGATGGGCTGAGCAAGAATAAGTATTCTAATATGAGAATTGTGCTCGCAAATTTAATAAGAATGATAATTATATGAGCAATAATGAGATTAATAACAATAGATGTGCCAATATTATAGTTATATTATGTAACAATGCACTATTGTCAATGATTCATCCCATACAGAAAGAAATACAAACATTGCGCCTAAGTAACTTGAGCAGAGGAGGTGAAAGGGACAAAGGAGAGGTTTACTTACGGACTGGCACCTTCCTGTGGTCCAGGTTGGAAACAGTCTGGTGAAGGGATGCCAAGCGGCGCTGCAGGCGGGCACTGCGCTGACCCAGGTTAATTGCTTGACCCTGAATGTTGGTAAAGATGTCCTCAGCATGGCGAGACAGATTAGAAAGCTGGTGGATAATTTGCACCATAGAATGAACACTGACTTCTTGCAGTGAGGTGAATACAGATATTGATGCATCTCTGGGTATTTGCCCATCACTTGTACCCAGCCTACACAGCTTAGTGGGCTGTACTGTCCTCAGATGAAAGGGCATCACACAAGCTGAGGAATACTAGTTACAATGAAAAGAATTTTCAGGAGCCCAGGTAAATCCAAGTAACTTGAGTCTTCCACCTTCAGATCCTACCTGGCATGAGAAGCAAATGAAGATCAACTGTAGTGTAAATTAAGGTTATATGGATATAGTGAGACATCCACAGCACAAGCTGGCAGTGGATCATCAGTGAACTATTGTGACTGTTAGGAAATCACCCTTCATTTGCATTCCTGGCACATATTGTTTAGGTACCCTGCTTAATAAAAAGAGGCAGTGATCACCAGAGGGGCTTAAATCCAAAGCCTGACTTCCAGATCCAAAGCAACACAAAGAAAGTCTGAAAAATCCAGTGCAGAATAGATGCTCCTTGTAATAAAAACTCAGATCTACAACCATGCAGCAACTTCTAGGGTCCTCTTTAATTCCAGTGAGGCATCCAAGTGTTCCAGGGATAAGGCACACAACGTTATAGGGGGTCTTCACAGTACGGCAGCGACCACAGTCCTAGTTTCTGGAGACTGGTTCCAAAGATGCAGTAGACAAGAAGACAATATTCCTGAGGTCCCCTTCAGTTACAAGGATGCAGCAGAGACCTGGGTCCCCTCCAGTTCTAGAGATGCAGTAGAAACCTGGTTCTCCTCTAGTCCAGGTATGAAAAGGAGTCCTTGGTCCTCTCTAACCCCTGGGATACAGAATAGTCCTGAGTACACTTTGGTCCCAGAGATGCAGCAGAGACCTGGTTACCCTCTAGCCCAGGTATGGAAAGGAGACCTTGGTCCTCTCTAACCCCAGGGATACAGAATAGTCCTGGGTCCACTTAAGGTTCTGGGGATGCAGCAGAATCCTAGGTCCCATCTAGTCCCATAGATGGAGACGAGTCTTGGGTCCCCTCTAGTCCCTGGGATGCAGCAGACTTCTGGGTCCCTTCTAGTCCCAGAGATGCAGAGAAGTCCTAGGTCCCCTCCAGCCCCAAGGATGCAGAAGAGTCCTGGATTCCCCCTAGTCCCAGGGATGCAGCAGACAAGACAGTCTATCCAGGCATCTGCATGGTGCAAGCAGGGAGGTAGAAGAGTGAAGAAGTCAGTGCATCTTTGGAGTGGCCTGAACTTTCACGATGTGCTAAGAAAAAGACAGCAGCATTGAGGGGAACTTGGCAGCCTAGCCGGTAAGGCACAGCCTTGTGTTTCAAACGAAACAGGAAAAGAGCCTCTTTGGATCCCTCCTCCTCCTTCTCCTCCTCCTGTGTGTACAGTCTACAGCCTCCTAGGGAGGGGAGGCAGGAGGAGCAGACAGTCCAGGGTACAGCACAAAGGAGACCTCACCAGACACCTGTGGATCCCTCAAGTGTTTGCACAGCAAACTACAAGGTCCTGACAGCAGTGAACTATGAATCAGCAATGTTCTGCTGCCAGAGACTTGTTCATTACATTACTCTAACCAAGAGGGCAAAGTCACACATATGGGGGCACTAACCACATCAATGAGGCTGTAATGATTGGGCTCACCCTGTAAATGCTGCTAATAAGATTGCCAATACAATCCATGTAATGATGCAAATAAACAAAGTATGTTATTGGCTGCTACTTGCTAAAAGTAGAATCTATTGTCAATCCAAAATTTTTTTTCTTGTAAATGTTATGTAAATATCTGCATGTTTATTTCTCTTTTACCAAGATCACAATTATTTTGCTGCTGAAATTCTATGTGCACAGAAAGATCGTAATCATTTTGTGCTCACAGGGTTCCAGTCAACCTGTCTAAACCGGCCATCAAACGACTTCCGATGGGATTGTACGGCGCCAATCTTCGGTCATTTAATGGCTACAGTTGGCAGATGTAAATGCACTTTTATTTCTTATTCATTAGGTTTTTGTTATTGTTTAATTGCCGTTATAGTCAAAACCTAAGATAGAAACAGAATGAATAAATACCCTGCAGTAAGTAACTAAATAGTACTAGTACATGTAAATAACACAGGGTACTTAGTAAACAGTGCATTTGATAAAAAAAGCATAAAAAACTTTACCTTGTGTCAGACATAAGGTAAGATTGAGGTTGTCAGATATAAGGTCAGGTTGAGATCGTCAGACACAAAGTAAGATTGAGGTCGTCAGACACAAGATAAGATTGAGGTCGCCAGACCCAAGTTTAGATGAGGTTGATGTCAGGTGACACAAGGGGAGGTTGAGGTCATCAGAGCCAAGTTTGGGTGAGGTTGAGGTCATCAGACTCAAGTTTTGGTGAGGTTGAGGTCGTCTAACACAATGTGAGGTTGAGGTCATCAGACCCAAGTTTTGGTGAGGTTGAGGTTGTCTGACACAAGGTGAGGTTGAAGTCGTCAGACACAAGGTAAGGTTGAGGTCATCAGACCCAAGGTTAGGTGAGGTGGATGTCGTCTGACACAAGATGAGGCTTTAATATTAGAGGTTAGGACCCTCCCAATTGAGGTTGGTCT
>VIAB01000901.1:81468-112118 GCA_009801035.1 Oophaga pumilio
TCTGTAGGTTACTGTGCACAATCCTGCTGACAGTTTCCTTTTAATTAATTTCATGCTGCCATGGTTCAGGCAGTATAAAATCGTTGACAGGCTATTTTTAATGTAGATCTACAATTATCTCTATAAAACTAGGTATCAAGGTGTCTCTCAGATTCTATACCTGTATGCTAATGTTCAATACAACGTTTATTGTTACACTATGGAAGGCAGAGGTCAGAGTAGACAAGTTCACACATAATGCAAATTCAACCACAAGATCCACAGCAGAAATCTAAGGCTGACATTTAGAGATCTGGTATGCCATATGAATAGGTATTCATTGACCCTCCAATTGTAGATTGTAATTTCAAAAGGGATTTTGGCAATTTCGCAGAAATCTGTTTCGAATCCTCAATTTGAACACAACATAGATGATGAACACAGCACACAATAATGATGAGTTCTCAGGTTTTTCCCCCTTTTTTCATTTTTTTTCCCTTTTTTATGCTTGCACTACCTGTCTGGCTGTGAATCTCAAAGGTACCGTATGTGCAAGACCTTTGTACAGCATATGCCAAGTGTCATCCTATTCTTTCCCATTAAATGGGCACTGTCAGATACTTCAGAGCAAACTGTTAGTTCTAAACTAAAAAACAATCAAATAGAAGCATCAAAACATTGGAAATAATCAATAAACATGTTAATAAAAGTACTTGCCAAAAGCAACCTACAGAGAGAAATAACATTGTGGTTTTACATTTATAGGCACTGGAAGAAATTCTCATGCCCCCTTGCCCACCTTTAGTAACAACATTAACAAAGCAAGTCTGAATGCCTTCTGAAATTGCTCAGGCTCACTGCAAATCTCCGTGTTTTATCTCCCCAGAGACTCAAAAACCTTCCAAGAATGAAGTTATGGGAGAGGATTTGGCACAGGGGTGAGCTGGGGAGAGCAGTAATGTACTGTCTCATGCAGACAACAACGACTCAGTGTCAAAGATACAAGACCAAGGGCGGCTGACTGATTCAAGTATACAGCATCCAGAAGAAAGGAAAACAATCTCTTGGCAAAAACTTGACTCCTAACAGAAGAATGAAGCAGCAGGAGAGTTAACTCACACTATCGTGTACTAATATACAGGCGAGCCCTGCCACTAACATTCATAATGCATCAGAGTACTATGAAATAATGCTTGGAAAACACAGAACACAGGACCATTCTTCTCAAAGTCAATAATATAAACTAAGAGGCAACATATAACTTGGAAAGATTACCGTACCTCTTGGCAAAGACGTTTCCCTGAGACCTGTAGCTTCTCCAACAAGACAACTTTTTGGCAGTGGTGGGCGCTGCCATCTTTATGTCATATTCTCAACATGCTTCTAGAAATGTCCTATCAAAAGTTCCCTTTTCCAAGGAATGTGAAGACAGAGAGGTCATGCTGGTTTTAAAAACTGCTAGAATGAATCAGCATATCCTGACTCCCATAACTGCATCCATTAGCCATGAGAAAAGCGGATGGAGACATTGGTATCTTTTCACAACACACTGTAGGAAACTGAAGCCATTCCCTAGGGATAAAATTACAATAACTACATGGCTGCAGATGGTGCAGTGTTTCCTTAGGTCAGCTTGCATTTCAAATGAATGAAAATTGAAGACAATGTGGTGGGTTCATAATGACCATTTACTAGTTTATGGCCTCATATAGTACTGTAGTTTTTGTGACAGACTATTTCATATTCAGTATATATCAGCATTTTATACTAGTAATATTGATTTAATATTGAAAATATTGTTTTAAAGCACCATTTCAGTGTTTTTTTTTATTGCATGGCTGGAGTGGTGCTTTAAAAGTAAGTCTCCTGGCACACTTTCTAATATTCACCTTCTTCTATCCATCTTCTCCACCGCTCCTGTCGGTCTCCGGCAAAAAGTGACCTGCCCACAGCTCCAGTGTTTCATGGAGCTGCTCGGAAGTCACTTTACAATGCCACTCTATGAGAGCCTCGTTCTGACCTCGTTCTGGCTCTCTCATACTTGCATCGAGAGCTTGTGACGTAGGTTCTGACTTCTGGACAGTCAGAAGTTGCTCTCAAGATGGCGCAGGGGGACCGGAGTGGCACCGAAAAAACTGTGAAGATGCCGGCGGGTGAGTATGTGACAGGTGGCAATGGACTTAGATTTAAAGCACCACTCCAGCTCTGAATAAAAGAACACAGGAGTGGTGCTTTAAGTAATATTCAGATGTATTGAATTTTGGTGGATTTTTAGTGCAGAAGTTTGCAAACAGTACAATACATGTGAATATAAGGCAATACAGTAAAAGCACTACATTGCCTTTATACTAACTTGAATGAGTCACTACACCCTTAATTCTTATCTTGTTTAACTGACAACACTGAAGCCATCACATACAGCTTTGAACAGCCAGTCTTCTTCTAGGTATCGGTAGACGCAATTACAATTGAAGCTGACGCTGTAGGAGCAGAGGTAACATGCCGTGGCGTGATGAGTTCTCCAGATCCAGCTGCTGGGCTGCAAATGTAGTGAAATCATGAGGAAGGTAAGCACTCTGTAGTGGATCCAAAGATACAAGGTACTATTATTGTAGATAGTGGGATGAGTGGGGGTAGTGTGTGGGCCTAATTTATAAGGACAGTATGCAGAGGGAACAAAAGTGTGAGAGGGGGCACAGTATAGCGAGGGGAAACCGGAGTTGGAACAGCGTAAAGTAGGGACAGTTTGGAGGCAATAGTTCATAAAGGGAACAGTGTTTACCTTTATAGGTCATAAGGTTAGAGAGTATTGTGGTTACAGCTCATAAAAGTGGACTGTGTAGCGGTTATGGTTCATAATAGCAGACAGCACTGTGGTTAAAGTTCATAAAGTGTATGTTGTAGCAATTATAGGCCATAATAGGGAACATTGTGGCAGTTAAAGCTCGTAACAGGGAATGGTGTGGCGTTATAGTTCATAAGGGGGTGGGTGACAGTTGTAGTTTATAACAGGAATGGTATGGCAATAGTAGTGCATAATGCAGGACAGTATGGTGGTTGTAATTCATAACAGTGGACATTGTGGCTGTCATAGTTTGTAAGTGAAGACAGAGTGGAGGCAATGTACCATAGGGGGAAAAGCGTGGGAAACATTTTTCTGCAGGGAGTACAATAATAATAATAATCTATATAGCGCCAACATATTCCGCAGCTCTTTACACACAATATCATCGCTGTCCCTGATGGGGCTTACAATCTACATTCCCTATCAGTATGTCTTTGGAATGTGGGAGGAAACCCACGCAAATACAGGGAGAACATACAAACTCTTTGCAGATATTGTCCTTGGTGGGATTTGAACCCAGAACCACGGCGCTGCAAAGCAACAGTGCCAACCACTGAGCCACAATGAAGAGCAATTATTTTTTCAGGGGCACAGCATGGACAGATATTTTTATCCAGGGGTTTTTTATAATGATACTACTATTATTTTTCAGAGCACCATGTCAGGAATAGCTGCAGAATGCTGGAAAAGGGGAAGTCTGCAGAAATGAACAGTGGCTGTGAAAAGTCAATCATGCACCAGGACCAGATGGAGACAAAAGAGATGAGAACAACTCCAATCAGCAAAGAGGTCACCTGGAAGGTACCTGGGTGCATATGTTTACTTGTGATACCGAGTCTAATCAGTAATTTGGTTCCTGCATGGTCCACAATTCGATGATGACTGGTAGTAAATCCCAGCATCATCTTACTCTTGTTAAGTACATACTAATAGTTGTAGGTTCATGCTATACAAATGTATATGGCAGGGGATGATCCGACATTGCATTTGATCGGTGTAATAAGTTTGATGATTAATGTACTGATGATTATTCTGGTGCATTATTCATGTACTGATAATAGTTATGGTGATATATTTATTCACTGATGGTGGTTCTGATGATGCATTCCTGTACTGATGGTGATTATGCTTATGTATTCCTGAAAAACTTTAAAAAATATAAGTGATCACAGGTTGCATAAAAATGTACCAACTTTTGGTGTTTTCACATCAGTTTTGGCCAGCTCTGCCAAAATAGGAAAAGCTGAGATAGGATGGGGAAGTGGGATAGGACGAGGCAATGTCCTCTCATCTAATTAATGAAAAGCTGTGGTGTACCTTATGTTGCAAATCTTAATCCAGTCCCTGACTGGAGTTAGATTTATGGTGAGGTGTACGAAGGAGCATTCCATTTTTAAGATGATACTGATTAATTAAGAGACTGCCTCTTAATGAAACACGCACTTCTGACTCTTGATGAATGTAAAATAATAATAATTCTAAACATCCCACTTTTCCACTTGTTAAAAAAGAAATTTTAAAATAAACATGTTTGGTATTACCACATCCGTATAAGTCCAGTTTATCAAAAGTATCAAAATATAAAATGAATTAAATCATAAGGTAAAGAGAAAAAATAGAATGCCCGAGAATTCCTATTTTTGTTACCTCACCTTCGTAAAAAGTAAAGAAAAAGTAATCAAAATTTCATATATACCCCAAGTTGGTATACATAAAAACGTCAGCTCATGGCACAAAAAAATAGCCCTCACATAGCTCAGAAAAATAAAAATGCTATCGGTCTCAAAAAATGGCATCACAAATGACAATTTTTTTCTTTTAGATAAAAAAAATCTATGCAAGCCATTATTGCACTAAGGCCGGGGTCACACTAGCGTAGAACACGGACGAGTGCAATGCGAGAAAACATTGCATAGCACTTAGACCTGTGTTAATCAATGGGGCAGCTCAAATCACTGCTTTTTTTCTCGGGTATATTCAGCATGCGTGTCAAATCGCATCCGTATAAGTCTATGGGTGCAAGTGACACATTGCACATCACTCGGATATCATCCGAGTGCTGTGCGATATACGCTGACCACGGCAATGGAGGAGATGGAGAAATTCGTTTCTCTGTCTCCTCCGCAGCTGTGCTCCGATCCGCTCTGTGCGAGAAGCTCGGAGAACAGTAGAATGACACTCGGCAGCAGATCAGGAGCCGAGGGTCATTAGCATCGGATGCCATATGCTAGTGTGACCCCGACCTTACTTGGAGAATTATCTTCAAAGGTCATTGCGTTTATTCCCTGCAGGTTTATATTGCACTGCGGGGAGCGGCGTCTTTTCCATTTTTTTGCCTAATGCAGCAGGAAATCTAGAATTGGCCCAGTCAGCACACCTAAAATACCGGTTGATATTAAATTCAATGGAGAATGTATTGTGTGCTTATAAATTTGTCAGTTGCTAGGAACCAGCTGCTGTTACCAAGCCCAGAATGAGTTTATAACCGGTAATTACAACGTAGATTCCATCTGCTGCAGACTGCAATCCATTTTAGAGCTCAGGTTATTTCACATCCATTTATGTTATAAATACCAGGAAATCAGCCAGCCAGTACCACCTATTCATCGTAAGCCATCAGAGAAAATCTAAACTATATTTCAGAGTAATTATTTTGGCTGTTACTGTTGCATAGCTTAATACACATTTTGAACCGCAGACATATACTTGTCAGAGTCCAAACTACGGTTAGACGGAATAAAAATGTACATTTTATCCATTCTGTGAGGTGTGGGTTTATATGTCTAGAAAGAATTTCCTGTTTGGGTGGGATTTTGTGGTCGCCAACAAAGCTCCCATGTTTCCCAAAAGAATCAGATGTCTGCATAGAAAATGTGTGAAGTCTGATTGAGACAGGCGGCTCTGGAGTCCTAGTCAAAAATCCAACATTTGCTTGAAGGTTCTATTTTCTCCCAGTGTTTGCATGGAATTCATTTTGTTTCCTTCAACATTCCAAAAATATATTTAATGAGGAAAATGGCTTAGTAAAATAGGGACATCAAGATAGCATTGAGGGTTAGAATTTATGCAAACCATGTACAATATTGGTAATCTCCAACTGTGCAGAGCGAAGGAGCAGATTGCAAAAACATTAAACATAAAAGTCAATCTGGTCAATTAACATTAATAATAATAATAATAATAATAATAATAATTTTATTTCTATAGCGCCAACATATTCTGCAGCACTTTACATTATGTTATCATTTGGGAAATTGTAATATTTAGTAATAATTACATAATGTTGTAAACTTTATTCATACCACTCAGCTTTTCAGCTTCTCATATTTTTTTTTTCTATTTTATTTTTGGTAGATTTTTTATTCTGTTTTCTTTACTAAATTATGGGGACAACCATCTTGCCTAAGCTATTGTTAATAGCATTCAGAGATACATGTTTTACAGGACTTTCCAGCAGCCACATGGACCATGGACAGAAAATTACTTCTCTGGAAGATGTTTCTATGTACATTCTGTCACTTGTACAAAGGCTATTTCACAGGGAGGAGGAAAAGTTGAGTTTTGACTAGAGATGGCAGAATCGATTTGCAGAACTTTGGTCCATCGGTGACTGCTGCGCATGAGGCCTGTGGATCTCCATACTTCCTGGTATTTACAACTCTTCTTTTGATTAGCCAGGCTGGCATGACGTTGCGTTAGGGTAACAAGATATCGCACCAGCCTGGCTAATCAATTGAAGAGCCAGGAATGCCTGGAGGCAAGGAGGTTCAAAGGGCTCCTGTCCAGTGGTCACAGATTACTGACCTGGCCGAAGGGTCGGAGTCCTGTGAATTGGTTCTAACACCTCTAGCTGTGACCCATCACCCATTGTGAAAGATAAATCCTGGTATTATCTATATACATATGTTAGCTGTGGTTGTTTTGCTTGTGATAATAATCAGATGACTTCTAAAATTTGATCTCTACAGAACAGGAAGTATGAAGCCATTGTTGGGCCTAATGTGAAAAAGCAAGATTTTAGGATACAGTAAGTATGAAGCCGTTGTTGGGCCTTGTGTAAAAAGAGCAAGATTTTAGGATACAGTAAGTATGAAGCCGTTGTTGGCCTTGTGTAAAAAGAGCAAGATTTTAGGCTAATTTTTTAATAGTAGTGATATGAAAAATTAAAAAAAACCAACACCTTATTTTTTAAATATGCTTAATATGAAATCTTGAGTTAAACAATAGGTCATTTTTACGCGTTTCCTTTAAGATTGTAGCTCGTTAAATAATCAAAGTCCAATTTTATTCTAGGAGTTATTTCCATACAGGCTTTGAAAATTACGTTTGTAGTCCTGCCAATTACTGCTGACTTATGTAAAACCTTAGATGAAAGGGTCTATTTAACATAAACGATGAGTTGGGACGTGGGTTAGCAACGATAGACATATTTACAGGTGAACCTGTAAAATGAGAATCTGCAACGCTTTATTGGTCAGCTGCTATTTCTTTTTTCCACAGTAGCAGTAAGAACTCATCTGTGACAATACAAAAAAAAGGTGATTTTTCTATGGAGGCTGTACAAAAAGAAAAATCTGGATTTTTTTCAAGACACCGCGCCCCTCTTGTTCATATCCACTATTGTCTGGTATTGTCTGTTATTTCTGACAACAAGAATATCACAATCGACCAAACAATTCTTGCCACTGAAAATCTGAAGGAATCCTGACATATCTTAGTTGCGTCCGCCGTCACTGTCAGTGATCTTTTTGAAAAGTGAAATCATTATGTTGATGTGAACACAACCTTCTAGTATGACAGTTTCTGAGATCGACTATTTTCTTTATCAGTATATCCATTTATAACTACTTTCTCTAGAATAAATAGATCCTTATCACTGAATATGGTGCCTTAGGTATGTAAGCATGGAAGTGGGAGGTAAAGGTACTGCCACACTAAACGCTCCCGCTAACGATCTCGTTAGCGGCGCATACTAATGAGATCGCTAGCGGGATCGTTTTAATATCGCTAAATGTGTGCCACATTTAGCGATATAGCTAACGACGCTATCGCCGTTAGCGATCTTCTTAGCGATTTAGCGGTACAAAAGTACCGCTAAATCGCTAAGAAAAGGTGCCACACAGCGATAAGATACTCACCCAGCGGGAGCGCCAGCGATGAAAAAAGGGTCCGGATCGTTTCCAGCGACGAGCGAGATCCCAGCAGGAAGCTCGTCGCCGGAAGCTGCCACACACAGCAACATCGCTAACGGGATCGCTAAATAGTGACGTTTTTTAGCGATCCCGTTAGCGATATTGTTTAGTGTGGCAGTACCTTAAGTGAAAGAATGCGTATGGAAAGCTGATAGCAGTCCACTGAGTATCATCATCACCCATCAAAGTCAATATTGGAATAGGCAGTACCACCCATACAATAAAGGACAGGTTAGCAATAGTGTCCTGAGAAGATAAAACATTTTGATAGCTATGTTTGTGAAAAATGCAGATTATATCACTGAAATAAAATATGTTGCTTTATTAATTTGAAATGTGTTATTCTAAAATTTGGATATAATTCATAATGTTAAAATTACAAATCTGGTCAGAAATAGCAACAAGATATTAGCTGATATTTTCAATTCTGTCCAGTTCAGAGGATTGAGAAAGGTCTTTGAAACAGTTGTTTTCCTACTACCAGAGTCCATTTTAAGGTGGCTGTATACCTTATACTAGCGTTAGCTGGACCCCCAGATCTCGTTGGGTCCTGCCGACCCTCTAATATATATGAAATGTTTGGCTGATCTTTGTTGGACATATGTCGGGGAGAAAGTCAGGCATGTTGAATTTCAACATGATCAATGCTTTGTTTTCAAGCAAGGTAAGCAGTTGCCAGAAGTGTCTGAAACTGGCTTATTCTGCTTTGCCCATTGAATACACATGCATGCTCAGATGAACCAAAAATGCATGTTTATGCGGAGTTTGATAATAGAAGTAAGCAGAATAGCTATTGCATTTGTATGGCCGCTGTGTCAGAGTTTGATCTGAGTGTCATCGGAGTGTGATCCGATTCTCTCGCATGAATGAGTCGCAGCACAGGTACGGAGGAGACAGAAAGTAATTTCTCCATCTCCTCCATTGCTGACGTCTGTGGTACTCGGACTGCACTCGGATGACATCCAAGTGCAGTCCGGTGTTTCACACACACCCATAGATTTGTGATACGAATATCGGATGATGTGATTCTTTTCTCATACCGAGTTGGCATTAGAAAATAATCTTTGATCAGCACTGCTCTAGAGCATAACATTGGGCCAAGTGCTATCAGATAGAACATCGGATAGCGCTCGGCAGTGTTATCCCACAGAGTGAGCGAGCCCTTAGAAGGATCTTCAGAAAAAGAACAACTGTTAACTGGTTGTTCAACTTCTGTGGCCCCTAGTGAACAGGGGGAATGAATGATCCTGACAGCAAGGGCTGGATTTTCTATCAAGACAGTTAAACATTTCATAAGGATTTGTTCATATTTTCAAGTATTATATTTGATAAGAAAAATAGGATGACATGCATTGATTAATGAGGGACATTAATGCTTTGATTGTGCCATTTACAGACCTGTGTACTCATTCATTCATATTACAGGCAGTGAAAACTTTCATTTAAGGCTGTGTTTCCACGATCCGGAACCACAGCGCTTTGGACGGAGCGGAAAGTCCGCTCCGCCCAAAGCCCTGCCCCCTTGTGAACGCGCGGTCATTCCGGATGTGTTCATGGAACACATCCGGAACACATGCGGAATCACCGCAGCGCTACACAGGCCTGTGTTATTTCCCTTGCGGCGACGCAGCGTCGCCGCAAGGGAAAAGGACATGCTGCGATCTAAAAAGACGCACCGCATGTCCGGAAACGCAGGTCTGCCGCCTGCGTGTTTTTATGCATAGTGGAGACGGGATTTCTTGAAATCCCCTCCACTATGCTGTAACATCTGGACGCTGCGTGTTTGACGCTGCGTCAGCGCACAGCGTCAAACACGCAACAATTACTGAAGCATTCCGGATCGTGGAAACACACCCTAATTACTACAGTGAGAACCATGTAGATCATAATGTCTTTCCTTAATAACTCGATATAGACCTGTCTCTCCAGGAATAGCCACTCATTGCGCTAGCACTATACATTCAAAACCATACCTACAAGCTGTAGCCAATGGCTAATACCTCAGTGTTTTCTGGCAAATTGTATGGCCATTGGTCACTACATGTAGGCATGGTTTCAGCCACATTTGGGGTCGCCGACCTGCATCTATACCCTGATGTTCAAGATTCCAAGTGTTTTAGCTCGGATGCTTGTCTTCAATTCAATAGACAGTAGAAGTCTATTGTACAAGTTGCACATTTGCTGACCTGTGTTTTAATAGATTCTGTTGGATCCCATTTATTCTTAATCTATTAGTCAAATTTCCATTTTTTTCTGTAAAGAAATTTGCAGTCTCATTTTGCACATCAAAAAGCCATGCCAAAAGCAGTTTACATCAGTACTAATCCTAATTTTTAGTTATTTATCTGTGGTTAAAAAGAAGCATTTAAAACTCAAATTCAGGAGAATTAGGAGAATGTTTTGTGTAAAAGATGTGTGGGACCTATGCAAACTGGATTGTAAAATATTATGGATCTCAAAAATACTAATAAATACTATAAATTTTTATGGCGCCTATATGTTGCATAGGAAGCGGGCAGAATAAAAGTAAAAACAACAATCATCAACAAGCAATACAAATAAAAAGAAAGAGGACTCTATCTATAAGGGTAGGGTCACACGACCGTTTCCTCCACATCTCAGAATTTCTCCGCATCCTGATCAGACTTTGATCACAGGTTGATAAGCGCAGCATCGGTTTTTCTCAGACATTGAGAGAGAAAAAAAAGTTTCTCCACCTTCTCCATTCTGTCAGTCCGAGAAAGTCGAAACGCACCTGGATGTCATCTGACTGCGGTATGATTTTTTTTCACAGACTCATAAACTTGCATTGTCGAAATTGATTGGAGACTCGGATCAAAATCGGACAAGTGCACAGGCCCATAGAATACGCATGCTATACTTGAAAACTGTGCATAGCGCTAGTATGATAAAATTGGTTGTGTGCACGAGCCCTAAGGGTGTGCAATCAAATTCATTTTATTTGGCATCGTAACAAATGAACATTTCATTCTGCGATATGGAATTAGGCACAGACCTATCTTATGTACTTAAATCGCCACTCCTTGTCCCAGCAGGGCAATTTCTACAATTGTTCTACAATCATAAATACTTCTGTACTTCAGACTTCCTCTTCTCCTTATGCTTAGGATAATGTCAGTACAAAAGACGTTTTGTTAGTGGACGTCAGAAGAAGAAACCTAAGAGCTGAAGGGATTTCGATCATGAGCAGAAGCAGTAGATAGGGTTGCGAGATAAAAGAGCATCTAAATTATTCACTATGTACTGCAGTTAACTCACATGTAAAGAACTATGGAATAAATTGCGCTATACTAATAAATAATAATAATAATAGCGCACATGCCTGGTACTGGTATCCTGTAAATACATGGCTGGGAAAACACTGGTTAATGAACATCTAAAGAGCAGGGTCATATGACTAGTAATGGCCGCAGGGTTTGGAGATGCTCAAGTTTATTTTCATAATTAGGAGATCTCTAAATAATTAATAGGTGGATACCAGTTCTTACTTATTCTAGGAAGCCTTGTCTTGTCTTTGAACTGTGCCTGGTATTGCATATGTAATATAAGGCACAGTCCTTGGGCGAGATGTTCTGTTCCTTGGAAATAAAAGAGCCTTTTTTTTTGCTTGAAAATCTTGAACTTGTACAGATTAAGAAATAGAGAGTATTGATAAATCTGAATAATTGTGTGAGTGTATGAAATGTTCAGTGTTTTTGAAATTTAACATCCATGTAGCCTAAATCATGTAACTCAATGACTTCCTAAAAATATAATGAGGATGAGGTGAAAAGGATGACTCAAATATTGTGAAAATTATTTGTACAGAAATAGTCATATCCCTACCTAAATCTGAACCCAGCGACATCTGCATCTGTCACCATGAGCTGCCACATTCACTCTGTAGGTGACACTGGTGATGGAGGAGGCTACGTTGTCAATATCACTTGGCAGCATGAGCACTGTCCAACTTGGAATATTGGTGTGGCTGTTACCTGTTGTGATGCCCAATTAGGGAAAGTGTGTGTGTGTGGTATGTCCATAGCAAAGGTAATCAAAGTATGGAGGAAGCGAAAAGGAGAATAGCCTCGTATGTGCTCTTCGTGTGTAAGACATGTATTGTTTTGTGTGTGTGTGTGTGTATGTGTAACATGCAGTGTGTGAAATTTGCAGTGTTTACCGTGGATAATGTAGTGTGTGTGTGTGTAACATGCTGTTTGTGGAACATGGAGTGTGCAACATGCAGGCATTCAGTTTGTGTGTGTACTGTAATATGCAGTTGGTATTTAACATGACATGTGTGTAATATGCAGTGTGTAACATAGAGTTTATGTGTGTACAACATACAGTGTGTGTATGTGTAGCTTAGTGTGTGTGTGTGTGTGTGTGTGTGTGTGTGTGTGTGTGTGTGTGTGTGTGTGTGTGTGTGTGTGTGTGTGTGTGTGTGTAATATGAAGCGGATATAAAAATTCTACTGTCCCCTGTTAAAATATCAGGGTTTTGTCATGTAAAAAAAAAATCATACTTAGAAGAATTATTTCAGAAAGTTTTCCATCTTTGATGTCACCCATAATCTGTACAAATCCATTGAGAAACAAAGATAAAATCATTTTAAAGGGGAAAATAAAAAATAAGAAAACTAAAATAATTCCGATCCATTAAAAAATGTACCATGGAACATTGTGAAGATGGTCATTAAGAAGTGGCTGAAATTTTGCACAACAGTGATATTACCTAGAACTTGACATCCCTCAAAAATTGCTTAAAAGACAAGATGGAAATTCGTCTTGAAGTTTTACAAGAGAACTACAGCAACATTATAGCAGCTGCAGGAATTTCTGGCATGTACTGGTTGTGTACTGCATGTCACATCAATCTGTATTTTTTTTATGTCAGGCTCAAGGGGTTGTGATGACAGAAGCCTCTTCTTACAATACATTGAAGACCAGCTATGTTTTGCCAAAACCTACATCAAACCTGCCAAAATCTTGTGGAAAAATGTGTTTCGGTCTCATGAGACCAAGATTGAACTTTTTAGCTATAACTCCAAAAAGGTTTTTTTGGCACTAAGCCAACACAGCGCATCACCAAAAGAACACCACACCCACAGTGAAGCATGGAGGAGTCAGCATTGTGCTTTGAGGCTGTTTTACAGAAGCTGTAATTAGAGCTTTAGTCAATTTTGCAACAAATCCTCCAGGTCTGTTATAAAAAAATAAGATGAAAAGGAATTTCACCTTCCATCACAGCAATGACCCTGAGCATACCTCACAATTAACAAAAGAACGGCTTAGTCAGAAGATGGTTAAAGTGCTTGAATGCCCCAGCCAAAGCCCAGATCAACTGAAACACTGTGGCTTGACCTGAAGAAAGCTGTACATATGAGATGCCCGTACAATCTGACAGATTTGGAGTGCTACTTCAAAGAAGAGTGGGCAATGATTTGCCTATCTGATAGACTCTTACCCAAAAAGACTAAATGTTTTCATAAATTCAATTTATATTGAATCATATTTATGCAACAAAATTACTTTCCTTCTTCATTTTTCTTTTTACATCCAAAAAGATTTCATTTTATTTTTCAATTGAATTGTATAGATTCAGGTTGACATTAAAGGTGGGAAAAGTTTAAAAATAATTCTTCATGGTATAATTTTTTAACATGACAAAAACATGGCATTTTAACAATTTTTATATCCACTGTACAATGTTTGTACTGTACAATGTTTGTACCTCATCCATCTTTAAAAATGCCGATAGGAGCGTTCATAGGTGTAAACAGGTCAACAATCACCCAATGGATGATCAAAACACTTATTTCTTGGGTGGCTAAATTGTTTATGCTTGAACAAAAAAACTTTCTTGGTAGCACATTGCCGGAGAAAGCTTTAGATGCTGAAGGGTACAGAACGATCTATTAGCGATTATTCTGTCACCATCATTCTTTTCAGCCTGTGTAAAGTAGCTGTTAAAGGGGTTGTCTGAATAAAACTGATAAGTCTGCAGTCACTCTGTGTGACTGCAAGCTTATACGATACGATACCGTACTGTGCACTGTGGGGATTTGCTGGTTTCAGACCCTGGAACGAAGGGTATGTATGAGTTATACATACCCCTAGCCAGAGAGCGAGGCCTCACTCCATACACCTGTGTAGAGCCGAGGTCGCACCTCTTCTAGTGATACAGACGGCCAGTGGGCGTATCCGACAAGAAGGCGCAGCCTCGCTCCATACAAACCATCTATGTTGCCAGTTATTGTATTTGGTTTCTCAATCCTGTTGTGCTTTTGTGGTATTCCGTTCCTTATTCTGGCCCGTCTTGTTTAGCTCAACTTCCTCTTTCCCTGCTAATCCTTCTGATCCTGACCTTGGCTAGTTCGACTATTCTTTACTGACTTTTTTGTACCTGACACTAGCTATTTTCCTGACTATGGTTTTGTCTTATGATTCTGACCACGTTTCTGTCCCTTCAGTTACTGACTCAGCTAGTTTATCTTGCTTTTGGCTCATTCCACTGGCCAGCAGATACTTGTTGAACACATCTCGGAGTGCCCTGCTATATGTCAGATCCCTTGATGGGTATTAAATTGGGAGGCCAAGGTTCATCTATTGCCAAGTCTGTCTGAAATTGCCTAATTAGCTAAGAGCCTCAGACATACATTGCAGCAGCATTGAAAAAAGATGGAGAAATCAATGAAAGAAAAAGGGCAATGAGAGCAAAAGAGAACATGTAAAAGTCCCCACATGCATAAAAGAAAAGTTATCTGAGCCCGTATATTTTAACAGGACCAGCAGACCATCTAATGTGTATAGATGCCTCCTAGAGATGAGCTGTTCAATCCGAGCAGGATCTAGTTTGAGTCAAATTCCCTGAAAATTGCAGTTTCACACAAGTTTGAACATTATGTGAATACTGTTGTGTGTTTTTTTCATGTGAAGTAACGTGTGTCTAATGTAATGTGATATAATGTATTATGGTGATCTACTGTATATAAAATGTAGAGCATAAGGATAAGCTTAGGACAGCATACGAATCCCTGAGGCTGATGGAGTCAGCGGGCTTGAGGGCAGTCCAGAATAAACGTGGGGCAGAACAGAATAGGAGTTGTCCTAAAGTTGGAAGGAAGTCTGCATTGCTGCCCTATCCCACTTGAACCCACTTGATGAACTTTGACTGAAAAATAAAAGCTTGACTGTTTCAAAGAACCTGCTGTCCCATATATTGTGTGTGGTGGCTCCTGAGGGGCCCCACACCCTACAGCACACTAGGACTGGGACACCTATTGTCTGCAAAGTGCCAAAGCGAAACCAAACCGCAGCTTAATCGCGACTACCGCTCTGCAGCACTTTAAAGCATTTTTCACACTGTGGAAGCATCAGAGAGCAGGCTAATGTCATTTTGTGATGCCATGAAGGTCTCCCCATAATGTACTATTTTCTCTCCTATAGAGTGTAAGCTTTATGGAAAGCAGGATCCTCTCTTTCTCTCTCCTGTAGAGTTTAAAGAGTTTGTCCATTAAATTTACATTGATGACCTATCCTTAAGATTTTTTTTCTCGCTACGTCGTTTAGCGATCGGGTTAATCCTTTTTTTTTATTGATAGATCGGATGATTCTGAACTCGACGATACCAAATATGTGTATGTGTGATTTTTTTTTTATTGTTTTATTTTGATTGGGGCGAAAGGGGGGTGATTTGAACTTTTATTTTTTTTTATTTTTTTTTATTTTTAAACACTTTTTTCTTTTACTTTTGGCATGCTTCAATAGCCTCCATAGGAGGCTAGAAGCATGCACAACTCGATCGCCTCTGCTACATATGGGCGATGAGCAGATCACCCATATGTAGCAGATTTACTGCATTGCTTTGAGCGCCGACCTCTGGTTGTCAAGGCAATGCGTCGCCAACCCCCGATCACGTGACGGGGGTCGGCGATGCACTCATTTCTGGCCCGGCAGCCGGAAGCGCTAGTTAAATGCCCGCTGTCAGCTTTGGCAGCGGGATTTAACTAGTTAATAGGCGTGGACGGATCGCGATTCCGCTCGCGCCTATTGCAGGCACATGTCAGCTGTTTATAACAGTTGACATGTCATAGCTTTGAGGTGGGCTCACTGCTGGAGCCCACCTCAAAGCGGGGGATACTGCTAGCTGACGTACTATTCCGCCAGCTGGCAGAAAGGGGTTAAACAAGGTTTACTTCACAGAAAGCAGCAGCTGTGATACCATGCTGTAATATTTGTATACTCCTTTGTTTCCTCCCCCTGCCCAGGAGCTTGAGCTGTGGTATGATCAGAACATGTCCCTGCACGGTCAGACACGGCCATTACACAGTACACAGCAGGGGCACATTTATAAGATTATCTCAGCACAGGGACATTTTTTTCTAATGCATCCATTTGTGGAAATTATTATTATTCTAAGATCTATTAATTAAAATGTACTTTGTAGGAAAATTCCAGTAAGATATATTCTCTAACCCAGAGTGCACAACCTATAGCCTGGGGGCCACATTCAGCCATCAATGTTTTTCTGTGCAGACCTCAACTATATGATCACAGGCTTGCCGGACAGTATCTGGTGGCTGCTGATATATATTTTTTCATGTTATCGAGTGAAGGATTTCAGGTGACACTGTATTATTGGGTAACTACTATTAGTGCTGCACTATGTGACAATGTCTGTGACCATGTCATCATCCAGGTGAGGAGTAAATGGCCGTGCATGAGTGCTACCACAATCATTCTAGTTTATGGGAGAAGGGAAACACTCTAGCATAATCTACAGTGGAAAAAACGGAATCCATGGTCTCTACTTCCCTTCTGGATTGTGAATGGGAGAGAAGAAAGCCCCTGATATGTGGATATCCTTAAAATGGAAGCAGAACCTATTAAATATTTATGTTGTGATGTTTATTATGTTTTATTGCAGCCCATGGGGTTGGCCCAATTTGGCAATGTGTCTCTCAGGCCAAAAAGGTTGTGTGACCTTGTTTTACCCATCTTAATATGTAAATAAGCACAGCAAGGACTTGTGTTCACAAATGCTACCTTCATGCCATCCACAATATTATATGACTACATACAGTATATGACAATGGCTTATCATATGGAGTACAACCACTGGCTTGGCACACTATGATAAAAGGGAATATCCATTATCGCAAACATTTTTAACACTGGATGATTTTTCTGTACACATGATAGAATCGGCTCTTGAGAATGAGAAAAGCTATACTTTACACATATACAATAATGGAGGCAAAGCATTAAGTTCCACCTCTGAATCTGTCTTGCTACAATTATAACTTTGGCACAATTGAAGATCATAAATAAGTGAAAACAATTACCATTCTGCTACAACTACTATCAGTCCGCTGTCATAGGCACCCACAAACAGGTCACAAAGAAAGGTGCTGAATCCTACCTTTGAGGTTCTTAACTTTGAGGAATTTATCAAAATTGCCATAAAAATCAAATGACTTACTCTTTTGGAGATTTTATCCTATAGTTAAGGTTTTCTCTTTCTGCTTTAGAAAGGTTTTCCAACAAACCATTTTCAGGAACAATTCTGGAACAATTGAAGAAAAAGAAGCTATTAGAAATGTGGCAGCTACTCTTTCTTATGGAAAGTTAGATTAATAGACATAGCTACTAATAATTCATTAAAATGTCATCATTATCTGATAAGAACACCTTCAACCCTGAATATTATTATTATGTTTGTGTACTTCAATGTGTCTTCATTGTGAGTTTCCCATTAGCTACATTAATCCTAAGCGAGGGAAATTCTTTGCTTTTTCATGGCTTATTAAATAGATTTAATGCTATCGGAGCATACAGAAGCTTAAACAAAAGCTACATTGTGCAATTATGTCATGTTTGTCTTTGGAAGTCAAGAGTCAAAAAAGCAGTTCTACATCTTTGTTCTGGGTGATGTCCAACCATTGTTTCTCCAAGTCAGTTGACAAAATATTAATATACAGTACTTACATACTACTATGTTTCTATAGGAGATTTCCCAGAACACAGTATTGATGGCTAGAACTTAGGGCAGACCCTCAATATTAGTGGGGATCTGACTCCCCATATCTGGTGAACAGTAAACAGGATGCACCACTTGGGTGCTGAATCAATCAGCTGATTGGCAAAGGACCTTGAAATTGAACCCCCCACTAATTGGAATAAATGGCCTCATTTCAGCAACTTTTGGTCATAGTAAAATTGGTGACTGCCGTGAACCTCTGCATTCTCAATACTTACCTATTTAGAAGGAGTTGCAGGTATTTGTGAGAATCATTAGGATTTTGATCACATTAGTATTTTTCCTACTGATACATGCTTTTTTGTAGTAATGTCCTTTAATACACATTAGATAAGTTTGCTGAAAAGGCTGGTTTTAGTGCAGATCACCTGACCATCTAATGTTTATAAGGGTCTCCAGACTGTCCCCCATTAGATTATGTTCCGAGTTAAAAAGATAAGGCTGTTGAAATTCAATTTCCCAATAATTTTCTTTGGCAAGGGGTGAAAGAGAACACAGGAATGTCCGGACGATTCCTTAGTATTGCACAGGTGATGGAAGTATCATCAGAAATTCTCTCACCTATGGAAATCCTGAAAACTTGATCTTTTGGGGGCCTTGAGGACTGGAGTTTGGGAAACACTGGTCTAATGTGTGTGGGGGGCTTAACTGTGAGATCTTAGGTTAAATTGTTTATGTAATCACAGTCACAGTGATGTGGCCCAAAACGGAGATTCCTTGGGAACAGAAGCATGTATACTTTCTTAAGGAAACCTTATTGTTTTCTCATCATGCACATGTTTACTTGGCACGCAAGACTCTTGGAAGGATTAATATTAATACACAAACCTGGGCTTAGCAAAGTTTCAGTACACAAGCCCTAGGTAAACATGCTGTGACTCTCAGAGAGGTGTTACACATTCCTCACTATTATCTAATAGGCGCAAAGGTCATTATGATCCGTAACGCTAATTACACAGTACTTGATAATAAGACACCTGCATACAAAATGGGGAAAGAAATGGAACAACATAAGATATCACATAAATACTGCTTTATTTATAGCTGCAAATATATTACACTACACATTAAAAGAGCTAGCTACAGTATATATTATATTATACTGCGCAATGAAAACATTAACTAATTTCTAATGTTGTAAATTAGATTTTAGGGTTGTCATGAATAACTCAATGCCCAAGTATTGCATTATAGATAATGAAATCAAAATATTCATCTGTAACGGCCGACAGGTATTTATTAAAGGATGCTATAAGGACCCTCCCCTTTATATTGGAGGGACGCTGACGTACACCTCATCCTATTATTCACAGCATAAAGCTAAGCCTTTTGATTCTGTAGTTTACACCCTTGCATTCTGAAATTCAAACATCTTAACCAAAGAAATGAGCGGGAACACATGTTGGTATAACAGCGATGTGTAGGTGCACATTCACACTGTGGCCATTTAACAGAATATAAAATATTCCAATATGGAATATATTGTAATATAGAAGAAAATAAATGAGCAAATACCCTATAGTAAGTAAAGAAAACTTGGATTTAAAGGGGAATTCCATATGAGAACATGTATCACCTATCAGGATCTGGCCACTAAGACCTTATCTCTAGTATGACCACAGTGACTTCTCTACGGAGCACTATGATTGCCTCTCGTTGGGGCGCTCGATGGGCAGCTAAAAAACCAAAAAAATTACCAAAATCAGAGGTAATATAGATTCTAACGTCCCACCAGAAAAACAATAGAAAAAGTAACCGGTGTTAGACGACTAGAACTTAAAACTTTTACAAAATAATTTAAAAAGACATACCACCTAGAGTACCAATATACATCTATATATGTATATATTTGACTCCAGGCAAAGGAAGAAGAAGTAAAACAGATGACATTGTGACATTGAGGCAGTTGTATGTTCTGATATTACCCATAGGTATCATGTTATTTTAAAGGGCAGTTTCATCAAAAGGGTGTGTTGGCAGATGTCTCCTTTATTAGTTGGGCTTGGACATTACTCATAGTTAACCACTGAATGACTGCATTCCGTTGTATGGAATGTCACTTATCTCATCTTACTTTTTACCCCATGCCCCAATTATTAATATTATACAAAGACACATTTCTCCAAATCCATAGTTATGTGTCACTAGTGTCCAAGTTATGAATTTCCAAGCAATAGATATTTCATGTATTCATACAGTTTTATAATGGTAATAATAATGTTATATAAAATGTTATATACAGTTGTGCTGAAAAGTTTACATACCCCAGCAGAAGTTTTGCTTTCTTGGCCTTTTTCCAGAGAATATGAATGATAACATCAAAACTTTATCTCCACCAATGGTTAGTGGTTGGGTGAAGCCATTTATTGTCAAACTACTGTGTTTTCTTTTTTAAATCATAATGACAACCCAAAACATCCAAATGACCCTGATCAAAAGTTTACATACCCTGGTGATTTAGGCCTGATAACATGCACAGAAGTTGACACAAAAGGGTTTGAATGGCTACTAAAGTTAACATCCTCATCTGTGACCTTTTGCTTGTAATCAGTGTGTGTGCATAAAAGCTGAGTGAGTTTCTGGGATCCAGACAGACTCTTGCATCTTTCATCCAGCCACTGACATTTCTGGATTGTTAGTCATGGGGAAAGCAAAAGAATTGTCAACAGATCTACGGGAAAAGGTAGTTGAACTGTATAAAACAGGAAAGGGATGCAAAAAGATATCCAAGGAATTCATAATGCCAGTCAGCAGCGTTCAAACTGTGATTAACAAATGGAAAATTAGGGGCTCTGTAAAAACAAAACCATGATCAGGTAGACCAACTAAAATTTTGTTCACAACTGCCATTTAAATTGTTCGGGATGCAAAGAAAAATCCACAAATAACATCAGCTGACATACTGGACCCTCTGAAAACTAGCAGTGTGGCTGTTTCAAGATGCACAATAAAGAGGTACTTGAAGAAAAATGGGCTGCATGGTCGTGTTGCCAGAAGAAAGCCATTACTGTGCAAATGCCACAAAGTATCTTGCCTACAATACGTAAAACAGCACAGAGACAAGCCTCAAAACTTCTGGAACAAGGTAATTTGGAGTGATGAGACCAAAATTTAACTTTTTGGCCACAACCATAAACGTTACATTTGGAGAGAGGTCAACAAGGCCTATGATGAAAGGAACACCATTCCTGCTGTATAGCATGGAGGTGGATCGCTGTTGTTTTGGAGATATGTGAACTACAAAGGCACATGAAACTTGGTCAAAGTTGCAGGATAGATGAATGCAGCACGTTATCAGCAAATACTGGAGGCAAATTTGAAATCATCAGCCCGGAAGCTGCACATGGGAAGTACTTGGACATTCCAACATGACAACAATACAAAACACAAGGCCAAGTCGACCTGTCATTGGCTACAGCAGAATAAAGTGAAAGTTCTGGAGTGGCCATCCCAGTCTCCTGACCTCATTGTCATTGAGCTACTCTGGAGAGATCTCAAGCGTGCAGTTCATGCTAGACAGCCCAGGAATTTAAAGGAACTGGAGGCTTTTTGCCAAAAAGAGTGGGCAGCTTTACCATCTGAGAAAATAAAGAACCTCATCCACAACTACCACAAAAGACTTCAAGCTGTCATTGATGTTAGAGGAGGCAATACACGGTATTAAGAAATGGGGTATGTGAACTTTTGATCAGGGTCATTTGGATGTTTTGGGTTGTCATTATGATTTAAAAAGAGAAAACACAGTAGTTTGACAATAAATGGCTTCACCCAACCACTAACCATGAGTGGAGAGAAAGTTTTGGTGTTATTATTCATATTCTCTGAAAAAAGGCCAAGAGAGCAAAACTTCTGCCGGGGTATGTAATCTCTAGTGCCACCTATTGGAAGTAGCAATGCTAAAAGTCAATATCAACCTTTTAACGAGCCTTTGAGGAGGCTTGGCATGTGGCTCTCCACAAGGAGAAATGTTACCCCTTGAATCCAAGTCATGTACCCAAACAAGATCTCAAGTTTTGCACTGATGAGGCGCAGCACCCCGAAACACCATGTCTGCAAATTGAAATTCTGGTTTGATTTTTACACTAAGTCATGTGGCAAGGGTCGATAGTGACTTGTAGGATTGCTCTTTCCAGTAGGTGGCACTAGAGTTATAGCCCTCTTCCTCTCTGAAGAGGCAATTTGCATATTAAATACAAAATCTGCAGTCAGACTTTCCAGTTATTCTGCTATTTATAATAATAAAACTTTAATGTGGCAAATGAGTCTTAGGTCACTTTATGTGGCTGGAGGCCTTTTGAGCTTCAGAGCCAGGGTGCAACTTCTACATCTATACCCCCTATAACTATGCTGCTAAACTAGTCATAAATTCTGGTTGCATCTTCACCGTGTATGTAACATCAGCAGGAATGTTTTTACCTACACTAAGCTGTTAATTGGAGATTTACGTTTGTGTTCTGTCCTCCAATACTTCAGCTTCTCTAATTAGTGAGGAATTTGCTACACAGAAATATGATATAGGCATTAAATCATTTTGTCTTGTGAGAAAAATATACAACAGTCAGTTATCTGTATAATACCGTTCCTTAACCTACTAATTTGGATCCAATCTCTTAGCCCCATTCTTCTCTATGCCCTCCTGCTTTTCTTTCCTCATTCTTGTAATGTATGAATTAAAACCATTTGATGAAAATGGCCATTCTCCTAAAGTAGTATGTGTTACTTACTATACAGTGGTTGGTTAGCTACGCATAATTATACATATGATTAGCTGTCACATAACCGTCATTTTAACTGACCTGATTCTATGTTTGTTAAAGGGTTTCAGATTATATAAGGCACCATTTTATGTAAAATTATGGCATACTAGGTGTATTATGTCTCCACCCAAATACTAACCTATTAATTTTAGGTGCTCTTTTTTTGGTGGCGCAGTGCGTGTGTAGCTATGCTCATGTCTTCTGTTAGGTGTTGGCACCTGGAGATGGTTTTAGATCACATTATTATATCAAATTCATTAATGTTTCAACTCCAAAGAGTCTCTCTCAAACCATGCATTAGAGTTGAAATGTTGCTATATTCAATGTGTTACAGAAGTCATCTAATTTTTCAGAAAATTAAATGGAATGGGTTGGAGTCACTCACTGCCATGGGGACTTTTCTTGGAAGCATGAGTGCTGTGAGTAACCTGGATGGTACGAAGTGGCAATAGTTGCTGCACAGTGCTATGCTTAATACAGGGTGGGCCATTTATATGGATACACCTAAATAAAATGGGAATTGTTGGTGATATCAACTTCCTGTTTGTGGCACATTAGTATATAGGGGAGAGGAAAAACTTTTCAAGATGGGTGGTGGTCATGGCGGCCATTTTGAAGTTGGCCATTTTGGATCCAACTTTATTTTTTCCAATGGGAAGAGAGTCATGTGACACATCAAACTTATTGAGAATTTCACAAGAAAAACAATGGTGTGATTGATTTTAACGTAACTTTATTCTTTCATGAGTTATTTACAATTTTATGGCCACTTATAAAATGTGTTCAAAGTGCTGCCCATTGTGTTGGATTGTCAATGCAACCCTCTTCTCCCACTCTTGACACACTGATAGCAACACCACAGAAGAAATTCTAGCACAGGCTTCCAGTATCCGTTGTTTAAGATGCTGCACATCTCGTACCTTCACAGCATAGACTTCAGATACGAGATGTGCAGCATCTGAAACACCAGATACTGGAAGCCTGTGCTAGCATTTCTTCTGCGGTGTTGCTATCAGTGTGTCAAGAGTGGCAGAAGAGTGTTGCATTGACAATCCAACACAATGGGCAGCACTTTGAACACATTTTATAAGTGGTCATAAACTTGTAAATAACTCATGAAAGAATAAAGTTATGTTAACACCAAGCACACTAATGTTTCTCCTGTGAAATTCTCAATAAGTTTGATGTGTCACATGACCCTCTTCCCATTGAAAAAAATAGTTGGATTCAAGATGGCCAACTTCAAAATGGCCGCCATGGTCACCACCCATCTTAAAAAGTTTTCCCCCTCCCATATACTAATGTGCCACAAACAGGAAGTTGATATCACCAACCATTCCCATTTTATTTAGGTGTATCCATATAAATGGCCCACCCTGTAGATTAGGAACATGCTAAAAATGTTGTTATAACTTGTCAATGGGCTTACATATTCTGATCAAAATGTTAACTAAGCACCTGTGTTCAGTTTTAATTTTTTTTCTTGGCTACAGATCAATGTACAATATTAGGTTGTGCACTCCGAGTCTTTTTTTCTACTGTGATGGTATGGTGATTGGAGTTCTGTGATTTCTTCCATGTCAATTTATATGTGGGGATGCTGTGCTGGTGCCTAAGGAATCTTGAATCATTTTGAGATGAATTCTTTATACATAATGCAGTATGCTGTGGTACTGATAACCCTTTTCTTCAAGCTTGTTTTAGACTATTGTTTCCAAAGTGCAATTTTCATAGATATATAAAATATTAGACTATAAAATATCAGGCTAGTAATCAGCATAAATTGAAGGACAGGAGTTGTGAGTAAACTCCAAATCTATATAGGCTATTTAGAATGCACAACCAATGTGGGAGGTACACTAAACTGGCTTCTATTACACGATTTTTGTAGAATTTTAAAGCTTTTATGAAGTTCTAAACATTTTATTCGTTTTTTACAAGCGTTTTTTCAGATACCTTTTTTTAACAAATAATGACAATTCTATGAGAAAGTGTATAAAGGAAGATGCCACAGGAAGAACATGCTGTTTTTTAATAAAAAAATATAGCTAAGCAGGACCCAAAATTTGCACAAAAATTGCAAAAAAAACCCACCTCACTCTGTTGCATATCTGGAAGCTGATTTTTTTCAAACCTAAATTGACCTTAATTGACTGTTTTGGACTAAATTATGTAGACTTTACAGATCAGGTTGTAATACATTTACTGCATTATGCTGAAGTAAGCAGTTTTCACACCCTAAAGTGAACATCTTGTGATAGATTTATTCTACAGATCTACAGAATATTGCAACATGTTCATGCATTACACTATCATCTATGAATTTCACCACCTCATTCTTACATAGTTACATAGTTCGAAAGGTTAAAAAAGGTGTACTCTAATATATCATTTAACTTATTGAATGCAGTGTTACTAATGTAAACACAGACAATCCTTATGGACTCAATATATTGAAATTACAATAAATCTGTGGACCAATTACTCAGTTCTGCAATCAAATCTAGATTCCCTGCAATATTATGTATTTCTAAAATGACACATGCATATGTACACACAGTATATACAGTGGGGAAAATAAGTATTTGATATACTCAAGATTTTGCAAGTTTTCCCACCTACAAATAATGGAGACTAGGTCTGTAATTTTTATCGTAAGTACACTTCCACTGCGAGAGACAGAATCCAGAAAATCACATTGCATGATTTTTAAATAATTACCGTAAATAGCCTTGTATTGCATTAAATAAGGATTTGATAGAAAACAGAACTTAATATTTGGTACAGAAACCTTTGCTTGCAATCACAGAGGTCAGATGTTTCCTGTAGTTCGTGACAAAGTTTGTACACACTGTAGTAGGGATTTTAGCTCAATCCTCAATACAGATTTTCTCCAGATCTTTCAGGTTTCGGGGCTGTCGCTGATTAACATTGAGTTTCGGCTTCCTCCAAAGATTTTATATTGGGTTCAGGTCTGGAGACTGGCTAGGCTACTCCAGGACCTTGAAATGCTTCTTATAGAGCCACTCCTTGGTTGCCGTGGCTGTGTGTTTCGGCTCATTGTCATGCTGGATGACCCCGCCACAACTAATCTTCAATGATCTTACTGAGGTTGTTGGCCAAAATATGGCGATACATGAAACCATCCATCCTCCCTTCATTATGGTGTAGTCGTCCTGCCCCCTAAACAGAAAAACACCCCCAAATTATGATGTTTCTCCCATCATGCTTCATGGTTGGGACGATGTTCTTGAGGTTGTACTCTTCCTTCTTTTTCCTCCAAACATGGTGAGTGGAGTAGATACCAACAAGTTCTCTTTTGGTTTCATCTGACCAAATGACCTTCTCCCATGCATCCTCTGGATCATAGATGGTCATTGGCGAACTTCAAACGGGCATGGACTTTGTTTCAAACTCACCTGTGGCAATTAAGGCCGGGGTCAGACATGCCAGAAACTCGCACAAGTCTCACATGTCAATACCAGGCACTGCCGCCGGCACTCGGACAGGAGCGAGCAGTTTTCAAAAGAAGAGTGATTCAAAATTCCGGTGGAGAGGTGTAAGAAGCTTGTTGATAGTTATAGGAAGCGACTGATTGCAATTATTTATTCCAAAGGGTGTGCAACCAAATATTAACCCCCTAACCCTCTAAGCTTTTTTCGGTTTTGCGTTTTCGTTTTTTGCTTCCCTTCTTCCCAGAGCCATAACTTTTTTATTTTTCCATAAATATGGCCATCTGAAAGCTTCTTTTTTGCGGGACAAGTTTTACTTTTGAACAACACCATTGGTTTTACCATGTCATGTACTAGAAAACGGGAAAAAAATTTCAAGTGCGGTGAAATTGCAAAAAAAGTGCAATCCCACACTTGTTTTTTGTTTGACTTTTTTGTTAGGTTCACTAAATGCTAAAACTGACCTGTCATTATGATTCTCCAGGTCATTATGAGTTCATAGACTCCAAACATGTCTAGGTTCTTTTTTTATCTAAGTGGTGAAAAAAAATTCCAAACTTTGCTAAAAAAAATGCACCATTTTCCGATACCCGTAGCATCTCCAGTTTTCATGATCTGGGTGAGGGCTTATTTTTTGCATGCTGAGCTGACGTTTTTAGCTATACCATTTTGGTATGGATACAATCTTTTGATCGCCTGTTATTGCATTTTAATGCAATGTAACGGTGACCAAAAAACGTAATTCTGGCGTTTTGATTTTTTTCTCTATGCCGTTTAGCGATCATGTTAATCCTTGTTTTTATTGATATCGATATCCTTTTTTTTTATCGATTCTGAACGCGGCGATACCAAATATGTGTATGTTTGATTTTGAATGGGGCGAAAGGGGGGTGATTTGAACTTTTATATTTTTTTATTTTTTTTATGTTTTAAAAAACATTTTCTTTTTACTTTTGGCATGCTTCAATAGTCTCCATGGTAGACTAGAAGCTGCCACAACTCGATCGGCTCAGCTACATAGAGGCGATGATCAGTTCGCCTTTATGTAGCTGAATTACTGACTTGCTATGAGCGCCAACCGCTGGGTGACGCTCACAGCAAGCCGGCACTAACAACCATAGAGGTCTCCAGGAGACCTTGGGTTGTCATGCTGACACACCGGTGATCTACGATCACGTGACGCAGGTCACTGGTGTGCATATTTCCGCTGCGATTGCCGGAAGCGTTTGACAGCGGCATTTAACTAGTCAATAGCCGCGGGTGGATCGCGATTCCACCCACGGCTATTGTGGGCACATGTCAGCTGTTCAAAACAGCTGACATGTCCCGGGAGAGATGTGGGCTCACCGCCAGAGCCCACATCAAAGGGAGGGAGTCCGACATCGGCATAAATGTACGCCTGATATCAGTAAGGGGTTAAGTTGAGGGTGCCAACAATTTTGTCATGCCCATTTTGTGTGAAAATGATGTCCAATTGGCTTTTTTTTCTCTGTTTTTATTGTGTTGTTCCAATACACACAAAGTAAATAAACTTGTGTATAACAAAACATGTGTAATTGCAATAATTTTCTGGGAAAAATACTTCATTTTTGGAACAATTTCAAGGGTGCCAACAGTTTTGGCCATGACTGTATAATAAAAACGGTTTCTAAATTCTCACCATATCGAGGGCCAGTGGCGCAGCTAACAGTACAGTTGCTGCAGTATCACACACACTCTTGTACCACACTACCACATAAGAGGTCAACAGTTCAATAAATGACGTTATTTACCGATGTTGCATTGAGGCTCCCTTAAACTTTACACTATTTATTATGTACCTCTTGGTGTAAAGGGTGAGCTCTTCCCATCAGTGGTCGTCTAAAGCACACATGCAGTTTTTTTTTTTACCGAAAAGGAAGCAATGGAGACAGTACAACCTTTCCTTTTGAACTTTTTATCATCTAAAATATATAAGTGCATATCAAGAGGTAGACTAGACACACTCGAAATGTTCAAAGCGATAACAGCTACCAAACTAAGAATACTCATAAGATTAGATATGTATCAAAAGTAAACCTTCTTCTAAAACAGCAGAATTGCAAATCATAAAAACTACATGTCAAGAAGAAGAATATTAGTTTTTATAAAATGTTACATTTTCAAGTCTGCTTTAAAATTTGTCTATTGTGGGTTAATCAACTGGACAAATAAAGACCCTTCAGTTATATTACAATACACCATTATTACAATACAGCCACAATCTCATATCTTATATGGTAAAAAAAGATGATTGAATTTCCAGGTAATTTATTTTATAGAACTGAAGGAGTAGAGGACTAACTTGACTTTTGGCTTACTGTGAAGGGACTTTAACCCTCTTTTATTGTCTGGATTATTAAGGCAACTCTTTACTCACTCTATGCAACCTCTTTGGTATGTGTTCACTTTACACTATACATGGATGCCTATGCATCTGATATAATGGCCGTCGTACACACAAAGAAAGGTAACATTAATGAGAGGGCACCCTGGTTTACCCCTGGGACACAGTTCATCTCTGGGTCGCATCAAGCAAAATGGTTTAAATGACCACATTTCAGACTTTATGTGTTGTTTCACTCCTTTCTAATAAAGTAATTTGGTACTATTAGTGGCTACTGCAGCACAAAGAAATGCAAGTGACATGGTGCATGCCCTGAACTACATCTCACCCTAGGAAAAAGGTGCTGACCCCACAGAAGGTGGACTGAGGTCAATGGCAGGCCAACAGGACGAAAAGTCCTGATTAGTGTAATACAGAAGTCATGCCCTCTAAAATAATGGTCAAGTAATGTACTTCACACTATTGTAACAAATTCAGCAAGTATCTCCAGACACATTATAGATGATAACATTTCTAAGATGGTTTATATATCATTCTATACTAATAATTAATACAAATCAACTTGCACTTATCCTACAATATGATATGATGGCTGATAGTTTCCAACTATTAATGATGAGATCAGGAGAGATGATAGGCTGGTTTGATATTTGGTGGATGGTTACCTACTACACATGATGAGATCAAGGGAAATGAAAGGCTGGTTTGATATTTGGTTGATGGTTGCCTACTAGTGATGAGCGAGTATACTCGTTGCTCGGGTGGTCTCTGAGTATTTTGGCTCGGAGATTTAGTTTTCTCACCTCAGCTGCATGATTTACGACTGCTAGACAGGTTGAATACATGTGTGGAATGCCTGCTTGTTAGGGAATTCCCACATGTATTAAGCCTGTATACAAGTCACAAATCATGCAGCTGAGACAACGAAAACTAAATCTCTGCGCACGCCAAAATACTCGGAGATCACCCGAGCATGCTCGGTGAGACCCAAGCAACGATACTACTCGCCTTCACTATTGCCTACTGATGATGAGATCAGGGGAAATGATAGGCTGGTTTGATATTTGGTTGATGTTGCCTACTACTCATGATGAGATCAGGGGAAATGATAGGCTGGTTTGATATTTGGTTGGTGGTTGTCTACTACTCATAATTAGATCAGGGGAAATGATAGGCTACTTTGCGATATTAATTTTTTTGGTGTAAAAGAAAAACCTTAAGAATGGTATAAAGACTGGAACCTATTATCAACTTATCATCAATTTTCTATCATCAGCTGTAATGCCAGAGAGTTAAAAAAATAATAAAAACAAGGTTGACACAAGAAGAGTCCAGGCACAAGAATAAATGTCTGCTTAGTGGCTCCTTCTTCAGTCCTTCCTGCCTAACTTAGCTTAATTGTTAGATTTTTAATTATGTTCAATAGGGGGAGACCTGTTTATTTATCTTAGGCTACTTTCACACTTGCGTTTTATCGCGCAACGCATCGTGCGCTATCGGTCGTATGCGCAATGTTCCCCTATCTTTAACATGGCGGGCGCAGGGTCTAGCGCTTGCACGCGTTCATCTGCGTTTGTCGTGCGCCCATACGCCCAGACGCTACATATTGCATATTTTTTTTCCGCCCAACCACTTTAAAAAAGTGCGTGCGCACGTATGCGCACGCTATGCACAAAAAAATAACATTACAGTCTATGGGTGCGCTGGCGTGCGCATGGCTGTGCGCTTGTCAGCGCTTTTGCGCGCACGCAATTTTTGAGTAAATAATGTCTACACACTTGTTTAAACCACCCTCTACACAAGCAAAAATGTTTGTGAGGAGTGTAGATATAAAGAAGGTGATAGAGACAGAGATGATAGATGATAGAGACAGATATGATGGATGATAGAGACAGATGATAGAGATAGAGATGATAGAGATAGAGATTATAGAGACAGATATGATAGAGATGATAGAGACAGAGATAGAGATGAAAGAGACAGATGATAGAGATAGAGATGATAGAGACAGAGATGATA
>VIAB01000901.1:247446-261141 GCA_009801035.1 Oophaga pumilio
CGTATTGCAGTCGTCCGATTCTGTCGCCAGTGTGGCGCCGGCCTAAGACTGTGTTCACACGTTGCAGAAATGCTGTTTTTTGTTTTCCGTTGGTGTCCGTTCCAAACTACACAATAACAATCTTCTCTGGTTATTGCATCTTTGCTGCATTTTTTAAGCCTTTTCCCCCTTATTTTATGCGTTTTTGGTGCAGATGTGAAGTCGCATTTTTAATGTGTTTTTTATAGTACAGAAAAGCTTAGACTCTGCACTTTAAAAAGTAGCTGCAGTTTTTTAAGCTCCACATAGAAGACAAGAGAGAAAAAAAAGCACCAAAACCTCACAGCCGTGTGTTTAAAAGCACAGGTGGCACAGTTTTCATGACATCACATACACTTTGCTTTGACAGTTAAACACAGCAGAATTTCTGTACAGAAAAAGCAGCAGAAAAAAATGTGAAAACAACCTAAATTTCCAAGCAAAGTGGAAAGGATTTCATGAAATGTCCGCCCTTGGGGTGTCTAATGACGCTACTGAACTGTGCGATTTTGGTGCTTTTTTTCTATAGGCTACTATGTGGAGGTTGAAAACATGTAAGGAAAAAAGACGCCATTGATTTTTTAAGAGCAGAATCAAAGCTTTTCTGTATTATTAAAAAAAGCGCTAAAAACACTGCTCCATATCTGCACCAAAATACATCAAATAAGAGGGAAAACACATAAAAGAAACACAGCAAACATGCAATAATGAGAGAAGATTGTTATTGTGTCGTGTGGTGCGGACCTACAGAAAACGTTCAGAAAAAAGCAGTAGAAAACGCGCAGTATTTACGCTACGTATGAACACAGCCTCAGCGTACCATTTTTATTACATTTTGTATGGGTTTAGCAGGGAAAAAATATCAATTACGCCATTTTTTTACGCCCTTTACCAAACCCCATAAATAATCTGATCACTGTCTTGTGCAGGTCGCTACGATTACGTGGACACCAAATATGTCCATGTTATTTGTTGATTTGTGATGTTTAAAAAGCAGATTAAAAATAACATTATTGTAATTGTTTTCCAATATTTTTTAGTAATTTTATAGGAAGAAAAAACATCTTTTATTCTCCTTCTAGAATTCAGGGACATAGAAATACACTGCTATGTACAATGTATTAGTATACAGTAATCTGTCTGTGAAATCAGAGCCTACAATATAGATCAAGAGCCTGTGACCCAATAGCTTCAGCTCCATCCTTTAATGTTGACTTTTGTTGGTTTGAGATCTGGGGTGACTCACAAAGAAGAAAAATTACAGTTTTGAAATGGCTTTTTATTATTTTTAGTAGTTTTATAGGAACTTTTTTTTTTACCTCTAGTATACGGGGAACATAGAAATAATATGTAATGTATCTCTATGTAAGTGGATGATATTGTGTGCAAAAACTGTAAAGCACTGTGGAATATGTTGGTGCTATATAAATAAAGATATTATTATTATAATCTGCTTCTGGGGTCACTGCCTGTAATACAGCTCAAGATTACAACTTCTCCTATCAATATCATTGTGTGCTGTCGCTCATAGCTAGAGCTACTGTCTGCAAAACGGAGACTCAGGGAGACCCAAGAAAAGACAAATAATTTAATTTATGAATGAGCAGAGTTGCAACCACATCCTAAGGAGGAGGAGCTGCGATGAAGATGTCAGAGAGCAGAGGCGAGTATTAGAAGTAGGGACAAAGCCCTGGCATGGCGGGACTGAGCCCTCAAATCTGGGACGGTTGTGAGCTATAGCTGTGCTAATGATTTTTCATAACTACAAATTGATGCTGTATGCTTTGTACAGTTGCGGTCATACTCCCACTCCCGACTCCAAGACTTCTCCCGCGCTGCGCCAATCCTCTGGAATGCTCTACCCCAAGAAATTAGGACTATCCACAATTTGCATGGTTTCAGGCGCTCCCTCAAAACACATTTGTTCAGAATGGCCTATCACATTCACTAATCAAAGTCGTTCTATGTTTAAGTGTTTATGTGTAGCCCATTCACTATCTCCATCCATCCCTCACTCCCTCAAGATGGCTGGACCATCATTGTAAATGCACCATTGTATATACACACCTGTACTTTGTATCTCCCCCACCTCTTTGTAGATTGTAAGCTCTCACGAGCAGGGGCGGCTTATTTTGCTTTAATTATTGTATTGTTAACGTTGTTACTTATGACTTGTGTTTTGAAACTGTTAAACTGTAAAGCGCTGCGGAATATGATGGCGCTATATAAATAAAGATTATTATTATTATTATTATTATTATACACCACAAATGTCCCATAACTGGAGATTCTATCATCCTCATTCTACAGGAGATGTAGACACGTGCCGACTGCAATGAAAGAAGAGGCAGAGGAGATTGGCCATGGATATTCACAGCTTTCCCCATTATTGTTTTTGCAAGAAAGGACTCATTCAGATGAAAGTTTTAAATATGTGTGCTGTCCGTATGAAAAACTAATAACCTACTAACGACACACTGACCAATGCATGTTAATATAATGGCTCACAAGTACAGTATGTTTTTGATGGATAAATTACAATGAGAAAAATAGAAAACTGTATTTGTCCTTTATTAATTAAATTGTTCATGTAAAAATAGATGTAATATGGACGGACAAAACGAGCGTATGGATTGCATACAAAAGTAGAAAATGGACACACGGATGGAAAACAGATTGCTTACAGATGAAAATCAACATTTTTGTCTGGATGTAAATGCTCGTGTGAACCCAGCCAAATGGAGTCTTTTATAATAGAAAAAGCAGTGATTGTAGCTGATTCTAACTTTTATCTAGTCCCCTTTGTGGGACTAGCACGCTTCACACAACATTTATTATGTGTGCATCTTTTGGTCCAGAGTCAGGGTGGCTGGTATTGCCAATCTCACTTAAAGAGGTGATCGGAAACTAAAATTTATTTTAATTGTAAATGTCTGTCTATTTAATTTTAGAATCATTTTTCTAATATACTTTAATTAAAAATTCCATATCATTCCCTCACTAGTTTAACTGCTTTTTTTTTACTACTTTCTGTGTGATGATACTTTGTGAATCCCAGTGCATGCTGGGATACACATATGAGTTGTCATCATGTCACCGCCGCTGCCTCTGTCCCCATCCTGAAATGAAATGACATCAGTGACGTCCATTTCAAGGGCTGAGCTAGTCCCTGCTCTACTCAGCATGCGTCGGAAGTCAATTTTGATGGATTCTCAGTAGGATCTTGTCAATGTGCAATTTGGACAGTGATAGTGTCCTTTATAGCTACCTCTGATGAGAAGTGATAATCCTGCAAGAAAGCTTGTAAGGAGAGAATGAACAAGCAGAGACCAGTGAAGTCACATTTAGCAGCGAGATAGAATAGTGTAAGGACTTTTTAATTAAAGCATATCAGAAAGAAGATGAGTTTATGACATTAAATAGATAGGCATTTAAGATTACAATAAGTTTTAGTTACAATAATGATTGATTAGAGCTTCTAAAATGGTCTGCCAGTTTATAAAGAGAGCTGTGTCCTTGTTCTTACCTGTGCAGTCAATTCAGTTCCTGACTGGTAGGGATGTGATTGATCAGTGCAAGGACTAAAGGAATGTTGTCAATAAACTGACCGGCACATCCAAACATAGATCCAGTGTGAACAGGTGCTAAAACCTAGAGTCACCAACTCATACACATTCAAGAAAAAAAGGATCCTGAGGATTGGCATAGTTAGGACTTGGAATATGAGAAGAGCCTTAACGTGGCTATCAGGTACACATAAATTGGCCTTTTTATGCGCTAAGACGTCTCAATTTTTCATATTTCTAAGGCAGTGATGCAATTCATTTTTCATATTTTTCATATTTTTCACATTTTGTGTCTGCAAGCTATGGCGCTACAGTGTGCTACCTTTTTTTCTTGTATGTATATGAGTTGGTGACGCTAGGTTTTAGCACCTGTTCACACTGGATCTATGTTTTGATGTGCCGGTCAGTTTTTTGATATGTATTCATTTACCTTCTACCTGAGCACTCCACCTGGTGGTCACAGGCGTTTTAATTATACCAGGTTCATTACCCCTCCACAGAGATGTAGATTTTAGTCTGAAGAGAGGATTCATATGTTCCCATGCAGACAGACTTTTCTAAGTGAGGATTGGCATAGGTAGGACCTTGAATACGAGAAGAACCTTAACGTGGCTTCCAGGTACACATAAATTGGCCTTTTTATGCGCTAAGACTTCTCAATTTTTCATATTTCTAAGGCAGTGATGCAATTCATTTTTCATATTTTTTCATATTTTGTGTCCGCAAGCTATGGCGCTACAGTGTGCTACCTTTTTTTCTTAAAGGAATGTTGTGTCTGACATGCACAATCTCAGTGACAGACACATTCTGCATTGGGCTACATATAGATGAAAAGAAAGTGTACAGAAGAATACTGAGAGAGCAAATTTAGACGCAATGAACAGTAAGAATAAAGTCACTATATTATATGTCTACCTCTGTTTATGAAGGTAAGCTAACTCTATTTTTCACTTCTCACATACTTCTCATTAATTCAATAAATATATTGATGATGGATGCATTGTGCAGTAAATAGGCATGGGTTTATTGTAGCCAAATAACTGATTCTGGATCTGATAGACGAAGACATCACTTTCTTTTGGACTTTATGAGAACACGTTATTTCGAGAGACTGTCAGTGTTCAGGGAACAACTGTTTTGAATGTCATGTCATGCAGCAGCTGAATATTCCTGTACGATACGTGGGTGGTCATCAGCTATCACTATGGGGCTAGATGTGGCTTGCTGGAGTAATAATATACAGTAGTAAAATAGATATGCGAAGTGTGGAAAACAACTACTCATTCAAATGCTTCTTTTTTTCTTTCCATGGCACCGGGTTTGGGAACTGCTCAGAAATATTGAAACTGGGTGAGAACGTTCCATCTGTATTACATGACGAAAAACGTTGGTTATTTTGTTTGGGATCAATTCTGTTTGTATTGGATCAGGTTCTTGCAGGATAGAAGATTTTCATCTCATCCCATCTTGTCAGGTGTTACTGTTCAGCTGTTTCTTTGCTTTATTGCTCCATCAAGGGCGATTTTTTGTTTGTCTATTTGTTTGACAAGTAATTGTTTTCTGTTATTTTAAATGGTACATTAAAAGATACATTTTAATCACCCTACAAATTGCTAATTCACTACTGTGGGGAGCCCTCATAAAGTGTGGGGGCTATTATATAGGGTGTGAGCTAATGTGGCTGTAATTATACAGCATGGGAGCTAATGCAGGGGCCATTATATAATTTGGGGCTATTGTGGGGGGCATTGTACAGTGTGGGGGCTAATGTGGGGGTCAATATACAGCTTGGTAACTATTGTGGAGCCCATTATACAGTTTGGGTGCTAATGTAGGGGCCATTATACAGTTTGCTGGGCTGTTTGGGGCCATTATACAATGTGGGAGCTAATGCGGAGCCATTATACAGTGGCATGTAAAAGTTTGGGCACCCCCGGTCAAAATGATTGTTATTGTGAACAGGTAAGCAAGTTGAAAATGAAATGATCTCTAAAAGGCCTAACGTGAAAGATGACAGAATAGAGAGGTCTGTAATTTTTATCACAGGTACACTTCAACTGTCAGAGACAGAATCTAAAAGTTAAAAGTAAAAAACAGAAAATCACACTGTATGATTTTTAAATAATGAAATTTAATTTTATTGAATAAAATAAGTATTTGATCACCTCCCAACCAGCAAGAATTCTGCCTCTCATAGACCTGTTAGTTTTTCTTTAAGAAGCCCTGCTACTCTGCCCTCATTACCTGTATTAATTGCACCTGTTTGAACTTGTTACTTGTATAAAAGACATCTGTCCACACACTCAATCAATCACACTCAAACCTCTCCACCATGTCTAAGACCACAGAACTGTCTAAGGACACCAGGGACAAGATTGTAGACTTGCACAAGGCTGGGATGTGCTACAGGACAATAGGCAAGCAGCTTGGTGAGAAGGCAACAACTGTTGGTACAATTATTAGAAAATGGAAAAAACACAAGATGACTGTCAGTCTTCCTCGGTTTGGGGCTGTATGCAAGATCTCACCTCTTGGGGTAAGGATGATTCTGAGAAAGGTCAGGAATATGCCCAAAACTACATGGGAGGACCTGTTCAATGACCTGAAGAAAGCTGGGACCACAGTCTCAAACATTACCATTAGTAACACTCTACGCCGTCATGGATTAAAATCCTGCAAGGCCTGTAAGGTCCCCCGGCTCACGCGAGTACTTTTCCAGGCTCTTTTAAAGTTTGCTTGAGGTCTGATTCTCTTTCTTTGAGAGCTTTCAGTCTGTCATCAATTTCCAATGCCGCCTGAAACCCCTGACTGAACATGGCCAGAATAGACGAGACTGCCACATCTGTCAGATCCCCGGGACCTATCTCCTGGTTTCCGTGTGACTCGGCAGCCACTTGGTAAGAAAAAGGAAAGCCGTCAGATGCCAGAGGGGCCCCTGTGGCTCCAGTGCCACCTCTACACGTGACAGCGGCCACGGCTGCTGCAACTGTGGATAGTGCCCACTTCTCCTCTGCTTTTGACCAAACTGCCAGTCCAGAGGGTCTAACTTGGCCCTCTGACATCCCGGTTGTGGAGGAACCCTGCAATGAAGCTTTACCTGAGAGCCCTACCTCTCCTGGGACAGCCCCGCCCTCAATTGCATGCTCCCACTCCTCAGCTGTGTGCCCCCTGTCTGTCCACTCTGTGACAACCTCTCAGGACAAACTGTTTAGGTATGCCTGCTGACCACACTCTAAGTCATTATCACAGCTGACTTGATTGACCTCCTCTCTCCCGAGGGGAGATGGACACACTACATCACCCGGCCCCACATCCCTATCAGTAGGCATGTTAATCTCATTGACATCAACAAGGGTGGACATTACACTGTTGTCTGGAGAATCAGGCCTTGGGGGTTCAACGGCCACAAACTGGGACACTAACAAAACACTTGGTGAAATATTCAATATTACTCCCGCACTCTCTTCTCCACACCCCAGTCCAAATACACCTTGGTGACGGGCAACTCCAGTTCGACACCTACAATACTGGAGACTGCGAGTGTTTTTCCCGGTACCAAATCATGTGGGGACACCAGATCAGGCTTCAGAAGAGACAAGAGTCATCTCAGTGCTGCTGTTCTGTAGTCCCATGGCCATGTCCTGGCCTGTGGTGATGAGCTGAAGGTTGTCAGGACGCCACCGCCACTCACACACAAAACAGTGGACAGCCCTTTTGGTACTGGGGACACATGACTTTGAAGTGTTCTGGCTGTTTGCAGAGATCACAAAATTAGAGGTCCCCCACCAGCTTGAACAGGGAAGCATGGGCAGGTGCCCACTTGGACTTGGCGGCAGGAACAGCAGGCACTGCGTTTGTCTTGCTCCCTCTGCAGCTGGCAGGTTTCTTGGCCTCTGGAGTCCTTTTGGAATACTCATCGGCAAGTGTCACTGTTGCAGAGGCCTCCTTTGGCTTAGGGTCATATAGATACTGTTGGAGGTCCTTCAGGCAGTTCTACAAAAACTGCTCAGTCGCGATGAGCTCCTTCAGCTGCTGGAAGGTATTAAGCTCCAATCCCGTGGTCCATTGGTCAACTGCTCTCATTAAGGCCCGGGTGTGATCGGCCCATCTGTCTGCAGGACTTTGCTGCAAACTCTGGAGCTTCTTCTGGCCAAGTTGTATTTCCGGACCAGAGCATGCCTGATGTCCTCATAGCTCAGTGTGGTCTCGTTGAGCAGGTACCCAAAGATTTCCAGGGCCTTACACCTGAGGCGAGGGGTTAAGATCCGGACCCACTGATCCTCATTCACTGATCCTCATTCGATGGTATTGATGACAAGTTTTTTCAAATGCCAGCAAGAAAATATCCAAGTTCCTTCCTTTTGTCCAGTAGGGTGAAATCCTCCGCCCATAGCTTCGGGACCTGGATCTCCGAAGGAGTTGTGACTGGCTGGGATCTGCAGCTGGAGCCTGAGTTGGAGCTGAAGCATTAGTTGCTGGTGCTTGCTCTCCCGCTAATGTTCTGCAGCTGACTTGCAGGGAACTCGAAAATGTAACCAGTGTGTGACCAGGACGTATGATAAATCTATATTCTCCTTATGAAATCATAGCTGTCGGAACAAAGAAGTCAGACCACATGGTACCCACATGGCTAGCAATCCTTTTGTTCTGAGCTTAGCTGGCTTAAGGTGTGAGATCTGTCACTCACAGCCTTTCTTAAGGCTTGACCCACTTGCTGAGCTAGGTGTTTTAATACAGCTGCGCACTAAAGGGGGTTTTATAATTTCATGCCAGCTAGGATACGAATGATTGTTATTAAATTATATCTCCCATATTCTTCACAAGGCCAATGCAAAAGTTTGAGCACCCTTGGAACTTTGTGTGCTCAGATAGCTTGGACCAAGGTTTCAGACCTTAATTAGCCTGTTAGGGTTATGGCCTGTTCACTATCATCATTGGGAAAGGCCAGGTGATAAAGATCTTGAGAAAGATTTAGAAAGATTTAGCTGACTATGGACCTGTGGTAAACTGTTTGACAGTTTGAACAAATATGGCGTTCATGGAAGTGTCATCAGAAGAAAACCTCTCCTGCGCGCTCACCTTAAAATTTAGTGTCAGAAGTATGCAAAAAACATCTAAATAAGCCTGATGCATTTTGGAAACAAGTCCTGTGGACCAATGAGGTTAAAATAGAACTCTGTGGCCTTAATAATCAAAGGTATAGGTGCTTCTCACAAAATTAGAATATCATCAAATGGTTAATTTATTTCAGTCAATGACTGCCTTCTTGACATCTGTCAAGTCAGCAGTCTTTCCCATGATTGTGGAGCCTACTGAAACAGACTAAGGGACCTTTTTAAATGCGCAGGAAGCCTTTGCATGTGTTTTTTTTGCTAATTATTCTAATTTACTGAGATAATGACTTTTGGGTTTGCATTGGCTGTAAGCCATAATCATCAATATTAACAGAAATAAACACTTGAAATAGATCACACTGTAATGACGCTATATAATATAGGAGTTTCACTTTTTGTATTGAAGAACTGAAATAAATTAACTTTTTGGTGATATTCTAATTTTGTGAGAAGCACCTGTATGTGTGGAGAATAAAGGACACATAATTTCAGGAAACAAACATCTTGCTCTTGGCCCATTACACTGTATATAGGAGAGCTGTGGGCCTACCAACTGTGTATAGGGGAGCTGTGGGCCCACCAAACTGTCTATAGGGGAGCTGTGAGGCCACAACACTGTGTATAGGGGAGCTTTTGGAGAATTATACTGTGAATTGGTGAGCTGTGGGCCCATCATACTGTGTATAGGGTAGCTGAGGGTCCACCAAACTGTGAATAGGGGAGCTGTGGGGGCATTATACTGTGTAAAGGGGAGATGTAGGCCCATCTTACTGTGTATGGGAGATTTGTGGGCCCACCTCAGTGTGTATAGGGGAGCTGTGGGCATTATACTGTGTATAGGGGATCTGTGAGCCCATCATACTCTGTACGGTGACTTTGGTGACATTATTGAAGGTAAAGTGGGCACTTAAGCATTATTGTTATTAGGGCAAGTAGTAATAAAAAAACAACTATGCAATTTACTTCTTGTTGAAAGTCCTCTCTATTCTCAACATTGGAGGGATTTTTAATTCTTTAGTTTACTTCTCATTGCCAGGGTTTCAGACCACCAATGCATTGGTGATGCTAGTCACTACTCACAGACAGGCCACAAGGCTGGGTAGTCAAAAAGTCTGCAGTCAAAAGCCTGGAGGGTATGTCATAGACAGAGAGGTGATAGAGAAGAATAGTCAGGTCACGATATAGGGGTCAAAATACCAGGAAGATAACTAAAAAGTAAAAGGTCGAGGCAAACAGATGGTCAAATCGTGGTCCCACCTTAAGCAGCAGTAGGTCAGAGCACTGAGCACAGTGGAACAAGGCAAACATACACCAGTGAGCAAAAAGCTACAATTAGAAAACTGCAATGAACTGGCACCACAACAATAATATAGGATGTTGTGACATGCAATAAAAAATGTATATGTTAAATGGAAAAGAAAACAGTGTATATCAGGCACCAAACATCCATAATAATACAACAAATGCAATAGTATATCATAAAAAATGAAAAGAACACTTTATTCATATCAAACACATACACAAAATAAACATATGAAAACATTTATAAAAGGACAAGCAGTGAGATTACGCTTGTACAACAAAGTACATTTACCATGTCATAATAGGCAAAGCTGAAGGTGCAAGACTAACTCCCACAGGAATAATAAATACACACTTAATGATATAGATTAAATAGTGGTTGTACATATCATAAATCCATTTTTGTAAAAAAAAAAGTATTCAATCTGTGACAACAAATAGTGTGACTTACTATAAATCATATAAGTCAAGATGACAATGTGAATATAATACTCAAAAACAGTGGCATCCTGGAAAGAAAAAGTTATGACATCACTAAGTGGAGATATTTAGATAGTAATAAAACATGCATACGGACTACTGATATGCAACCCACAATATAGAAGTTAGAGAGTCAAGGACCCCATGGGTTACTCCACAGCCATGTGGCTTCCTCAGGGGTGAAGTGCTAGTGCTTTGTGCAGAGTAGGTATAAGTTGATATCCCATTTGAAGATAATTTGACAGTAGTTACCCAGTGAGACAGCGAAGACCCCGGGTCTAACATAGGAGAATCATCAGATACACTAATATGGCTAAATAGCCAAGTAATTATCCAAACAGGAGACACCTGGAAGAAGCTCAAGCAACACCCCACTCCGATTGGACAACTAAACTGTCATTCAAGACACTGATAGCTCAACACGCCCCAGCATCCTATTAAGCAGCTGGGCTGTCCATCAAATGCCGACAGCTCATCACACCATTGCTCTAGATGGAATGGCAGATAGTAATTCACTGTGTTCAGACACACTAAAAGGTGAAATCGTGACAGCATTTTTAAGCGTTGTTTCAAAGCTTCCGAAATCGCTGTATCTGGCCATCTTCCGTGGCCCTGCTCTCTTCTGATGGTGCAGAGGCAACGCAAGCACTGTTCGGACGATGCTGCCAATGCAATACTGAAGAAAGTCTGAGCTTTCGATTTGTCAGATGTGCACTTCCCTGCCCTGGCAAGTGGGAATTCAGGAGTCAGGGGAGTGTTGGTTCCTGATTAATACACTCTTCCTCTGAAATATTTGTTTAGTTTGCAATAAAAAACTTTATGCCACTGAGCACTTATAGCCAAATCCTACTGATTTGTGATATTAGTAGAGCTCTTGTTGGAATAATGCATATTGATTTGTATGTATTGCAACAACTACTGCTGTACTGTTTGATATGTTGTGCATATTGTGAGGTTGTTAACAAAGTTTTGTAAAAAAAAAAAAAAAACCCTCACTCACAGACAGGATGCCTCCTCCTTCTCTTCCTGTGTTGTTGTAATGTTTTTCATGCTGCAGCCATAGCAGATATCAGGCTGATCACATTTCATGCTGTGTTGTAAGCTGTCTATACTGGATGTGAATAAATCTACATTCTCTGTTGCTGACTCCGGATGTTACGCTGGTTAATCCACTGCTAACAGCTCTGTCCCCAAGCATATGGTAATTCCATATGCATGAATCATATACAGAATCACAGAGTGTATACAGCAGGACATAGTGTACAGCTCCCTAGTAGACCTAAGGGGTAAGTTTTCCCCTTGTGGAGCTGTGATGCGATGTTGTGACACATGAACCCGGCGTCCAATCAGCGCTGGCGTCACTGTCTCCGTCTTCATACGAACTGAACATGAAGAAGAAGCCAGGGCTTTAACTCCTGGACCTCCTCTTCATATTTACTTTGTCCGAAGGTGGAGACAGTGACGGGCGTCACATGTCATTCCAACCCATCACAGCCCCGGGACCGCAAGTGCTGACAATGCTGGAACGGAGCCAGCACAGGAGGTGATTATAGGTTTTATTATTTTATCAGGGCCAAACATTTAGTTTAAAAAGGGGGGACAACCACTTTAAATGTCCTTTAAACGCCCTGCATACTCCTCTGGGAAATTAAATATGCTAATTGCCTCTTCAGAGAGGAAGAGGACTTGAACTCTAGTGTCACGTTAAAGGGTCGATACTGACATAAGATTGCTACTTCCAATAGGTGACACTAGAGTTCAAGTCCTCTTCCTCTCTGTAGAGAAAATTTGTATATGTAGTAGAGTCCTGAAATTTGTATGCAAGTCAACAAAAAGTTACCTCTATTTGCTTCCATATAAAATCAAAAAGGTACAATTAGGCCTCAAGCACTAGATTAGAAGCCCAAAGTAGTAACATGGCTGTATGCATGTGGCCTAATTCTGCTTATTTATGAGGGTTTACTCTGTGTTTGTTGGCTACTTTAAAAGTTCCTGTGGGTCCGATTCATCAAGACCGGCATTATTCACGCTGGAGTCAGGTGATCCTGATTTATGAAGAGGTGCACGCCTCTTCATATATCTGGAGCGTTTGACGAATGGCGCCACTTCAGAATTCTCACTCTAGTCATGAACCATGAACCCTTTTTGGTGGACTTGGGAGAAACAGGCGTGAAAACGTTGAAAGTAGCAAAATTGTGGCGCAACTTTGAGTTGTGCCTAAATTTTGTGACATTTTAAAGCTGGCGTGAAAGCTGTGTTGAATTGGGCCTGATGTATTTATAAGTTATGGAGCTAGAAAAGTAGGAGTGCACATTTTTCAAAAGCAGAGGATTATATGTAGCTGCTGCTCTGATTTTTCTATACCAAGAGACATTGCAGCTGCAATATATGAAAGAACAATTTATTTTCCTGATTTTATATGGAAGTTACATTTGTTTTACCCATTGAACAACCAGGATCTTCCCTGCTGCGTGAAGATGAAACAGATTGCAAAGAGCCATCTGGTTTTAAATCTTAATTAGAGAAACTTAGATTTTCTTCCCGTTGTCTCTTCTGGTATGACAGGTTCATGATCAGCCGGATGCTGTGATATGTTGGCTTACTTATGGGTCAATGCATTTTATTGGTTTAGCACTATTATCCTTCTGAACCCATTTCTCCTGTTTCATGCCCTTCTTCTATCACCCTTAAAACTTAATACATGGGTGCATTCAGAAGCTTAACATTCTCTCAGGAGCACCTCACTGATTAAGTCAGCAGGGAGGTGAAAAAAGCTAAAGTGCATTCAAATGCCACTAGGAATAAATGTAATACCATATTGGTGATCTGTATGGACAACCAGGTGCCTTCATTCTAAGGTCAGACATTGTATTACCACAAAATGAGTTAATATTCAGATAACTACTTCACCCCAAGCCATTCTCTGTTTTATTTGTTTTCATTTTTTGCTCATTTTCTTCCCAGAGCCATAACGTTTTTATTTTTTAAATCAATATGGCCATCTGAGTCTGAGGGCTTGTTTTTTTTTAAGGATGAGTTGCACTTTAAGGCTATGTGCGCACATTGCGGATTTGCTTGTGGAAATTTATGAGGGGTTTCTGCCTCTCTTGGCAGAAAACGCAGTTGAAATTCCGCGCTGTTTTAATGCGGTTTTGTTGCGGATTTTATACGCTCTAAGGGCTCATACCCACTAGTGGGAAAAAAATCGGTCCGTT
>VIAB01000902.1:40117-53082 GCA_009801035.1 Oophaga pumilio
CCCATGGTTATCTGTGTCCCCCAATGAAGCGATAGAGAAAAAGATTTGCAATACCCTGCAGCATTCCTGTCTTCTTTTCTGATTGGTAGGCCCCACTATGGCACAACATTGAGTCACAATGGGCACATGACGGCGCAGGGACCTACTTATGAGAAAATGCAACCGGGATGCCATAAGTTGGAGGTTTGCAATGCTCTAGTCCAGAGGCCGTGGACTACCGATGTGGCTGCTAGATCAGGGCTCTGCAAATCGCCTTCATGTTATGTAGAAAAATAACTGACTATGGACCAAAAGACATCTGGCATTTACTACAGTTGACCAGGGTCTTCTCGTCCATCTGGTTACTATTAAATGTTACCACTTGGGTTTTACAGGGGACAGAGGAAGTACTATCAACACCAAAGACCCTGCTGCAATAAAAACATGGCTGGACATCCCTAGTATTTTAGAATTGTTCTCCAATCAATTGGTTTTGTGGGGTCTGAAGAACTTCTTCTAAGAGAAGCTTTCTTCTTTAGATTTCCAAATGGATACTTTTGGCAAAGGCTGAACGTTCAAGTAGCACACTGAATGTGGACCATTGCCTAATACCAGCTTCCCATCTCCACAGGCCACCTCAATGGATCTTGTCTGTAAATCACCCTCTAGATTTCCATCATGCTGGAGATCTGTATTGCAGTGGTATGAACATTATTAAATTATCTTACTAATGTTGCAGTTTTATCTAGCGCTAGGAGTATGGTATAATGAATTTTAAGTATCCACTATCCATCCCCCAGTGCCATACCCATAAGCCCTTCTATTATAACATAAACGTTACTGATAAAGAAGATTTTTTTGTAAACTTGAACAATATACATTGGTCTTAACACTCTAGACATATTCAACTGTGCAATACCACACAGTTGCTAAGCTTGAATTGCCCCACATTATGAGTAAAAAAATTATTTCATGACTCCAAATATAGCAATCAGAATAAATCCATGACTCTGCATCCCATCTTCAGAAATCCAATACTCAAACCTAATACTATTACACTCAAGAAAGGCATTTGTAGGGATATTTCCCTGTGATAGAGAGCTCCATAATCTCACTGCTCTTATAGTGAAGAATCCCAGTATGTAATGATAGTGAAATCATACTTTTCTCTAGGCGTAGAGGATGCCCCCACCAGGATCATTCCAATTTTCTAACATTCATTTATACAACCTATGTAAAACATGGTATAGTTGGTAACAGCATGGGAACAAGTCTACAGTTTTGTGTCTAAGACAATCACTTTAAAAAAGTATATTTGAGAATTTATGTTTGTCACATTAAGACAGTGACTTTCATCAACACTCAGCATGTTGGAGATTGCAGACTATTACTCTTAGTATTGGTAGATCATCTATGAGCATCACCTATGTTTTGCTTTCTCCTGAGGCCCCAGAGCTGTAGCTACAGGGTGGTGCACAGGGTTCATGCTCATTCTGCACCTAATGACCCCTCTGCTTTTTAAGAAGGCAGCAGTGTTGCGCTTTGCATTGCTGCCCATAAACTAACACCTCTGTGAAGAACACCAAAATGTCAAAAATCACAAGCAAATACAAGTCCTTCAGTCATCCTCTTCTATCACATTAGTAAATATTATATTAATCCATTATAAAGTTATACCTGTTTATTTCTTCTCACTTGACAATTACTAAAGGCCGGGATTACAGCAGGTGGAGCTGAGCTTAGTGTTTGGCTCTGTAGGAAAAGATTCAGAATAACTTTTATTTAATTCACTTAAATTCCAGGGCTGGTCTTGTGCTCAAGAGTCCAGTGGGTAGAGTCATTTGAAGAAGAATAAGTTGGACCGCCTACTGGACTTCTAAGCTCAGATTTAGTAGGATTTAAATAAAGAAAATGCAAGCTAGACCCATCTCGTGAAACTGTGAAACACGCACCTTGCCCGGCTGATATATATATATATATCATTAGTTCAGTTCAGGAATCCCGGCATTGGGCTGGAAATTCCGATCAGAGTATCAGAGTACAGTATGGTAGGTGTTTCACCTTTGTGTGCAACCAGCCATGTACTGAATTTTTTTTCCTTCAAACTATATATCATTCTGCTCGTCTCTTCCTGATCTCCGCCACTGCCTACTTGCAGTTTAAAGAAGTTATCCAGGACCATTTCATTTTTTTGAATATGGACCAAAAAAACTATCAGGCAGGTAGTTGTTAGCAGAGGCAACTACCTCCCTGCTCCACATCAACATAGCAACTCTTTTTCTTCCGGGCTGCTCTGTTGACAAGGTGTGACTTCCGGCGTCATGCTGATTGACAACCAGCTTCCCATAGTTAGGCAATTGGGAGCCTCCTGTCAATCAGCATGACGTCAGCAGTCACTTCACCTCAACAGAACACAATGGATGAGAAGCTGCTGCTATGTCGACATGGCGTCAACGGAAGGCACTAAATCTTCAGCAGGATCGGTCTGTTAAGGCTCTGTGCTAGCTGAGATCAGTGCTGGGCACAACAGGCAGGTAGGTAACAATTACCTGCCTGTTAGTTCTTCGGTGCATAGTGAAAAATTTTTATAGTCTTGGATGACCTCTTTAGTAGGTGAGTGGGTGATATTTCAATGCACAACTAGGACGTCTTGTCTGTCCAGGAGCTAAGCTTGGTGACAATCTCTGCGGGAACTATAATGAGGCCATGCTGATTGTCACCTGAGTTGAATACTATTTTTTTTCCAATCTGCAGAGTAGGAGATCTCAAGGATTTTCCAGTACTAATGATTTTGTGGATACAGGTGGACTTGTGTTTTATGTCTCCATATTGTGATATTTTTTTTTTCATTTTTTTATTATTCTATGTAATATTGTCAAGATGTTGGGTTCCACTTTTAATATGCAAAACTGAAATGTGAAAAAAATACACCCCCAAAAAATACAATGAGGTTAAAACCACAATTAACGATTATACAGTCTGTAGACTGTAATGAGCTTCTGAACAAACATTTCCTTGTCTTCTTTACCTGGAATGTGAATTCTTCTCCTGCGATTTGTTAATAAACGGTTCATTATTTATGATTGTAGATATTCTTGTGTGTTCTGAGAGCCAGTGATAGAGTGACCTTTCATAGTACTTTAATTTTCACTCAGCTTAGACTCGTTGCCCGGTCTCATAGCTTTAGCATTGTGTAATAAAGTTTCAATTTCAACTCCTAACGAAAAAATGATTTTGTCATCTCAAGCAAAAGATAGCGACATAACTGTTTAACATTTTTCAAAAGATTTATTTTCATGCTTGTTTGTGGTTTAAAGCGATTAAACATACATTTTTTTCTTATGAAAGAGTTTTTTGTATTATTACGATGTGGATCGTTTGGTGATAATTTTTTTTTCCAAAGGTTAAAGTAGATGCAAACCTTACCTGTTATTTCCATTAGTGTTATCCGTCATCCATGGATATACGCAGCTATGCTTGGTGACTCCTGATTCATCTCACTGTCTTAGGTTATGAGCCTGTTCCTGCTAAAAAGACACATGCAAAACCTGAATCAAAAAATGGAAAGTGCAGACATAAGGAGGACTGATGAGATCTATTGTAAAAGGACAGGGTATTCTTCCAATACATGCAATTATTGCTACAACGTACAGTCAATGACATATAAAAAGACGAAAGTAACATCAACATTTATATACATGTATAAAATTCTTGTACTGAATGTTATAGCTTGATCAGCACTCAGGATCAGAACTGAAAATATTTGGACAGATTAGCTCATGCATTATAGTCTTTAACTCCCAGATGGACGGAGGTATTTTATCAACTGTACTACTGTATGTAAAAGCAATAGGAATAGGCCAAAGTCTCACTACCGTATAACATGGCCGAGTGCTATACAATAAAACATTGCACAGCACTCGACTCAGTGTTCTACTATGGGTCAGCTCACATCTGTAATTACCGTATTTTCTCATGCCGATTCAGCATGAAAGAACAATCGCAGTACACGGTGTAGTGCAGCGGTATCCTCCGGATCGCAGCCGGGAAACGACAGTCCACCTCTGGTTTGCAGTCGGGAAACAGGACAGTCCACCATCGGTTCGCAGCCGGGAACAAGGCAGTCCACCTTCGGATCGCAGCTGGGAACAAGACAGTCCACCTCCGGATTGCAGCCGTGGGCGACTACACTGCCGTGCACGCTGAGGGGTGCCGGGCCTTTTGGCTCCGCTTGGCCCTGTGTTGCCTCACACAGGTGGAGCTCTGCAGAGCCTTCTGCTCTGCATGCTTGCAAGACCATACTGACACCCCTAACCCTCTGCTGCAGGGGTTTTTACAAGCAACCTGTGGCCGTAGGCCATATGGAAAACCTGGCCGGAAAGGAAACAGACTGCCCATTACCATCCTGTAGTCCGTTTAACAAATAAAAGCCCAGAATAGGTTTTCTTAAATCTGCCTTGGACAAATAGCTTGCCCAAGACCAACATTTACTTTTATTTTGCATTGCAATCACAGATATGCTTGAAACTGCAATGCACCCCTGCGGCCTCAATACACCTCTGTGCGCACCCTGGGGGGGACACATAGCGACCCTCGCATATGACGCCGGTCACTGCCTCACAGCTGCGATTGGCAGAAAGATTCAGCTCACTCGCACCCATACAAGTCTTTGGGTGCGAGTAAAACATCGCACAACACTCGGATATCACCCGAGTGCAGTGCGATATACGCCGACACCGGCAGCAGTGGAGATGGAAAAATTACTTTCTCCACCTCCTCCGCAGCTGTGCTCCGATCTTGTCATGCGAGAGGATTGTAGCATAGCAGCATGACCCTCGGCTCGCAACAGAGCATGAGCCGAGTGTCATTAGCATGTTGCATCAGATGCTATATCCTAGTGTGACACCAGCCATATAGAGAGACAACGTGAGAGACGAATGAACTGATCTTATAAATTTGTGAAGGGAATACTAGAATTATAGTACAAATTGATGTAGAACAAGAGGAAACGGGGAAGTAACCATATAACAATGGGGACATCCACTGCAGACACTATAAGAATGTAGAAGAAAGCATGTGAGTCCTATATCCTCTATCCACTGATAAATAAAGCGTGTGAGTTCTACTTCCATGCACTCACAGAAAACACCTGTGTCACGGTGTGATACGACCCAACGGGTGGTTGGTCAGTAGACGGCACAACTCACATACAACGGGATGGAATAGGGGTGAGGAAGGCCCTACCAATAGAGAATGAGGGATGGTCACCACCTGAGCTCCAACCTGAGCCTGTCCCTGCACTCTCCTAACGCCCTATGTGGGTCCTTCCCCCTACCACCGTCAGGATACCTCGTCCCTCGCTGTCACCTAGCACTGCCTTGGCTGGTGTAGGGCGCTAGCCTAGCCACTACAAATAATACATGCAGGACAGTGACAGGCACGGGGAAATAAACAATTAGCTTAACAACTCCCACTGCTGCAAAGCACTGCACTACCGAAGAAAGACACCAGGATCACAAACTCCACAAAACCAGCAGATTCACCACTGCAACCAGAGAGCTACTTTCTCCAGGTTTGGTCATTATAGATTGCTCTATCACTGACAGTCAGCTGATGCATCAGGTGACCTTTTAAAGGGTGGTGGGAGTGGTCACCATCCACATCAGCTGACCCAGCAGCACTGCAATTACACCAGTTTGCCAGCGGGGAAAAACTGACATTAATCCCCACTGACCTGAAAGGAAAAAAGTTTTACCTGAGTGGAACCAGAGCTGCCAAAAATCGATAGTGACAACCTGTGAGTCCTACTTTCTCCACTCACTCTTAGATAAAGAATGTGAGATCTAGTTACCGACCCACACACAAAGAAAGCCTGAGTTCTACTTCCCCCACCCACTCATGGAGAAAGCCCGTGAGTCCAAATATGACCTCCATCTCAGAGAAAGCCTGTAAGTCCACCATCCACTCAGAAAGTCTGTGAGTTGTACTTTTTCCACTTACAGAAAAAGCCTGTAGAGTCCTACTTCCACCCCCAACTCAGAGAAAGCCTGTGAGTCCAGTTTCCACCACTCAAAGAAAGCCTGTGAGTCCTTCTTTCCCCATGTGCTTGTAGATAAAGCCTGTGGGTCCTACTTCCACCACCCATGAGTAGGTGGTGGTAGCAGGACTTTCAGGTTTTGTCTATAAGTAGGCAGGGGAGGCAAGACACTCAGGCTTTCTTTATGAGAAGATGTGAGAAGATATTACTCCGGTTTTCTCTAGGAATGGGCAGAGAAGCAAGACTCGTATCTCTATGAGCAAGTGTTGGAAGCAGGATTTCTCTATGTGTGGGCGGAGTAAGCAAGACTCACAGACTTTATGTGTCCATACAGAATTAAGGGTGTTGTCCAGGCAGAAAATATTGTTGGCTTATCCTAAGAATAGGTCTTTTTAGCCAAAATGAGAATTGGAAAGTATAGCGGGATAACTGGATCCAATCCATAGGGTAGGTAATCAATGAGATTGATATAATTTTATGCCATATAAAATTGGTGGGTATTAGACACTTGGTACCCCCACTGATTTCAAAACAGCTCTGGAAGCCACCAGAGATGTAAACACATTCAACGGAGCTGCTCGGTGCAGCTGCATTCAATGTGTAGCAGCCGCTGCCAGGTACTGCAGCGAGGCTCCTATCCTCTTGATTCTTTTGAGTCTGTTTTCAGCAGATCGAAATCTCAAAAATCTAATGTTAATGTTCCATTCTATAAATAGTTCATTAATAATTTGCGCCTGGTCAAACCCTTTAATCTGGTTTTACATAAAAATACATAATTAAATTATATAAATTTTACATCCAAGAGCTCAGCATCTTCTCATCTATCCTATGATCCTTTCAGACAGGAGACCTGACAGATTCAGAAACTTCATCTTGTATACTTATAAACCTGGCATTTTCATCACTTGGATCTACATATAAGCAACTATAATGTATCACAAGGTCAGAAAATCAGCTTTGCATGCGATAAAAAATCCCTGTAGAGTTTAATTAAAAGCTTATCAGATAAGAAAAAATGTTAAGGGAAATTAAAAGTACTTTCTCATAGGCTATAGCAACAAAGCAGATCCGCCTAAAGTAATAATCTTACCAACTATAATGCAGAGCAGTGACTTGCATCCTGTGGCACTATAGCTGTTGCGAAACTATAACAGCCATGTGCTGAAAGTCACAAGCATCTTCTATAATGCAAGATATTGTGAATGGACTTGAAATGAGTTCTGAGCAGAGACTCCCTCTGGTGGTTACAAGCGGTACTGGACTGTCCAGTGAAGATTGTGAGGATTGGGAATCAGGTGTTACTGACTGGTCTTATTTAAGGGAGTCACCTTCCCATGAGGGTTGCCGGTGATCAATTGTTCTGGTCTCAATCCTTGATTCCTGTTTCCTTTGTAGCCTGCTGTGTCGTGTCTGCATCTCCTGCTAACAGATAAGACATTTTCTTCTTTTTGTTTTTGTGCTTCATTTTTGCATTTTGTCCTGCACTTCTGTGGGGGCCTTCAGGGTCCCCTCCGGGGGCTTTTGCCCTCTCAGTTTAGTTCAGCCACTGATGTTTTGTACATTTGCTTTTTCCAGTTTTTTCAGTGGCTGCTGTTTTGATTTTGTTACACCAGAGAACTAATTTAGGTGGTAGAGGTCGTGTGATCTCAGGTGTTTTTGAAATTAGTAGAGTTGGTGCTTTTCAGGGTTTTTTGGGATTGCAGTAAGTGCCCTTCCTATCCTTTTCTATTTAGTTTGGGCCCCAACGTTTGCTCTTACTATTTTCTGTCTGTGTCAGTATTTCTTCTTGTCTAACCGCCATTACATGTTTGGGGGCTTTCTATGTTCTTTGGGGATCTGCTCCGGGGCAGATAGCTTTCCTCTTTCTATCTTTAGGTATAGTTAGTTTCTCAGGCTGTGACGAGGCGTCTAGGACCAACGTAGGAACGCTCCACGGCTGCCTCTAGTTGTGGTGGTTAGTCAGGGTACTGCAATCTCATAGATTCCAACTGCTCTGGTGTATTGCCTTTTTTTACCTGCACTCCTCAGTTACCAAATCATAACAGCAAGAGTTTTAATATAAAAGTAGAATAGCGCCACTGTGCCAAAATAAAGAGACTCTGAATTTCATCAGATAGTCCTGGATTCCTTAAAAAGTAAAACTAGTAATGTCAACAAGATATTTTTTAGGCTCGGTGTAGCACAATGTTGGCTCTATGAAACGAGTATTACTGCGATTCATTTTTGTGCTGTGACATCACTGTGTGCATTATTGCGGTAAGGCCTGATTTTAAAAAGTTATTACCATCTTAGCAAGTTATTCAAAGGACAAGTGATAATTTGCTCATCAGTGGGTGTCTCTACCACTCGCCAATCCCAAGAACATGGAGTTGAAGTGCCAAACAATGGTGTTTGAAAAAACGACCAACCGCCATATATCTACAACGCATCGGAACTTCTATGGACAGCAAAGTATCAGGGTAGACTAGATTTTTGATATGTGCAGCTTGTTTAACACAATGTAAATTATCTCAGGAAAAAATGGTTTCATGTCAACGCGTTTCACAGTCCATTAGATCTTATCTGTGGTTGTCCTGAAGAAGGAGTCAGATGGATTCTGAAAAGTGCTGAAATTAAACCACTTTTCCCTAAGATCATTTGGATTGTGTTAAATCAGCAGCACATATCAAAAATCCACTATATCCTGATATCCCTCTGAAAACACAGCAGCTGACATTTTTGCGTTATCAGTTGTGCCTTAGACAACCTCTTCAGGTGAGCTTATACCTTTTTTCCTCACTAATTTATTTGGATAAGACTTTATTGCGCTTTTGCATTTTTTTTAATAGCTATGGGAAGCAAAATGGCACCCCAGTATGCCAACTTTTTCATGGCTAAACTGGGAAATTACTTAATCATCCTGCTCCATCAAACCCTTGGCCTATTTCTGTTCCATTGATGATATCTCAATATTCTGAACAGAGTCTGAAGAAGAACCTATTTTTTTTCAACTGGCTAACACAGTACCAGAACCTTTTTTTTATCTTTAAACATTGGAGGATTCACATATTATAAAGTCGGCATCTGTGTCTAACAGCCGTGGCTGGAGGTGAGCTCGGATAGCTGCTGTTAATCATTTAGATGCTGCTGTCAATCTCGGTGCATGTGCTTGCAAGACACTGATAGGTTACCATGGCAACTTTGAAGGCCTTGTCGCAGCCATCTTGGTACTCCTGTGAATCTCGGTCTGTGTCTGGTGTTCACAGAAGACTATATATATATATATATTTAAACATATTTATTATTCTCGCGTCCGTAAAAGTCCAGACTATCAAAATATTAAATTAATTAACCCATTCGGCAAACACCGCAAAGAGGAAAAAAAAATCTAACCGCCAGAATTGTGTTTTTCGCTCACAATTCTCTAAAAAATGCAATGAAAAGCGATCGATATGTCGTATGTAGTCAAAATGGGTATCGATAAAAACGTCAGCCCGCTGCGCAAAAATGAAGTCCTCGCCCAGCTCCATCCTCGGAAAAATAAAAATGTCAGAAGTTGCGGAAAATAATGACACAAAACAATTTTTTTTTACAAACTACTGAATTGTTTTCGATAAAAAACGATATATTTGTTATCGCCGTAAAGGTACCGACTTGGAGAATCGCGCTGTCACGACAATCTTACCAAACATTTACAAAAAAAAATATATAAAAATGTCCAAAAATAACGGGCGGGTTTTTTTTATTATTTTACTTTTTTGTGCTCTAAAATACTTACAAATGAAAAAATGACAAATCTGCAGGTAAGAGGTGACAGAAAAAACATGGATGAGGTAACCGAAGACTCTCCGCAAAGCAGCTGACTGCTCGACGTCACACACAGCTGTCTCTGAGGGGAAAAAAGGAACGTCCAATAGAAGCGCAGGTCTTTAACAAGCCACTCCTATTCTCCAATCAAAAATCGACATACTCTTCCTGACGCGCTCCTCTTGGCCAATCAGAACGTTCTCTCGCGTAATCTGCCCTCTCTCACTATGTTTTCACAGCAACTGTAAGGAGGAAAAAAAAAAAACTACAAAGAAGGAAGGCGGGAGATCTGCGCGACCAATCCGAACCTATGTTACATGACTGACGGGTGAATGTGACCAATCACAGTGCAGCTTCCTGTCAGCGCTTCCTGTTTCCTCTCAGTGGCTGGCAGTCAGGAAGCTGCGGTGTAAACACTGTACCAAAGATAGCCGTGCGCCAACATGGCGGGGATAAAAGGTATGGGCGGATTCTTTACATATTATATAACATGGCTCACGAAAGTCAGTTATGTGTATAAAGTAACGAGGTCGATCTATTACAAGCCGTAAATGAAACAACTGCTGCAATTCTGCGCACAAAACACTGGAAACAGTGTGACTATTGACTTAACCCCTTTATGACCGTGCACTTTTATTTTTTTTCCTCCTTTTCTTCCACGAGCCGTAACTTTTGCATTTTTTCCGTCCACGTTGTCGTACGAAGTCTCGTTATCATCAGGACGGGTCGTAGTTTTGAAAGCCACAGTTTATTTTACCGTATCGTTTAACCCCTTCACGCCCCGCAGCCCTTTTTCGGTTTTGTATTTCTGTTTTTCGCTCCCCTTAGAGCCATCACTTTTTCATTTTTCTGTCAATATGGCTTGTTTCTTGCGGGACGAGTTGCACTTTTGAACGACACCATTGGTTTTACCATGTCGTGTACTAGAAAACGGGAAATAAATTCCAAGGGCGGTGAAATTGCAAAAAAAAGTGCAATCTCACACGAGTTTTTTGTCTGGCTTTTTTGCTAGGTTCACTAAATGCTAAAACTGACCAGTCATTGTGATTCTCCAGGTCATTACGAGTTCATAGACACCTAACATGTGTAGGTTCTTTTTTTATCTAAGTGGTGAAAAAAAATTCCAAAGTTTGCTAACAAAAAAAAAAAAAAAATTGCTCCATTTTCTGATACCTGTAGCGTCTCCATTTTTCGTGATCTCAGGTTGGGTGAGGGCTTATTTTTTGCACGCCGAGCTGACATTTTTATTGATACCATGTTGGTGCAGATACAATCTTTTGATCGCCCGTTATTGCATTTTAATGCAATGTCGCGGTGACGAAAAAAACGTAATTGTGTCATTTTGATTTTTTTTCTCACTACGTCGTTAAGCGATCGGGTTAATCCTTTTTATTTATTGATAGATTGGGCAATTCTGAACACGGCAATACCAAATATGTGTATGTGTGATTTTTTTTTGAATGGGGCGAAATGGGGGTGATCTGAATTTTTATATTTTTTAAATATTTTTCAAAAAACCTTTTTCTTTAACTTTTGTTATGCATTAATAGCTTCCATAGGAGGCTAGAAGCTGCCATAGCTCGATCGGCTCTGCTATATAGAGGTGCTGCTCAGATCACCTCTATATAGCAAAATTACAGCATTGCTATGAGCTCCGACCACAGGGTGGCGCTCATAGCAATCCGACATCAACAATTATAGAGGTCTCAAGGAGACCTCTGGCTGTTATGCCGGCACACCGATGACCCCTGATCACGTGACGGGGGTCAGCTGTGTGTGTATTTCCAGCTGCGTGGCCGGAGGCTCCATTTAAATGCCGCTGTCAGCGTTTGACAGCGGCATTTAACTAGTTAATAGCGGCCGGTGGATCGCGATTCCACCCGCTGCTATTGCGGGCACATGTCATCTGTAAAAAACAGCTGACATGTCCCGGCTTTGATGTGGGGCTCAGCGCCGGAGCCCACATCAAAGGAAGAGATGCGACCTCCGCAGTATTAGTACGTCGGAGGTCGTGAAGGGGTTAATGAAAAAATGGGGAACAAATTTAAAGTTTGGTGGAAAAAAAATCCCACCATTATTTTGGGGTTTTGTTGTCACGGCATCCAATGACTTGTAGCATGATGCAGCACGAGTCCAGCGATACCGAACTTGTATAGTGTTTTTGAATTATTTTTAGTGGTGAAAAACAAATCCAAAACTTTATTGAAACTTTTCGTCGCCATTTTTTTTTTTTTATAGATCTGTAACTTTCCCTCCTCCCCCAACAGTTTGAGGGCTTATTATTTGCGCACCAAGCTGTGTTTTTTTATTGGTATCATTCTGGGCTTCGTACACCATCGTGATCACTTTTGATTGCATTTTTTATGAAGGCTCATAGTGTGTTTTTATTTTTAAAGGAACTGAGCTCCGGTGGGTCTCGTAAACGACTGACCTGCCACGTTTTGCTTCCACTTGTATCACTGATTACTTTTGGATGTGAATTTCATTTGTCAGCTTCCTAAAACTGAGCACATAGAATGTGTGAATTGACGCCTGAGCTCGGCCTCGTGTCACGTGCGTCATCTTGTTCATTCTGGCGCCATATTATACAACTGGCATTCAGTTTGGATGAAATAAGTAAGTGCCGAATCAGATAGCATAAATTGCTAATAAATTATTGCTTCATTAAACTTTATTTATAAAGCTTTTGGGCTACAGATCTGCTCTGCATTACTCCTGTAAGTGATAATTGTGGTTATTACTTTTTTCATATCTTTGTTTTTTTGTTTTTTTTTAGCACTTGTCGCCTTATCATTTAGTGGAGCCATTGGTTTAACCTTTCTCATGCTGGGATGTGCCTTAGAGACTTACAAGTAAGGATCCTGTTATATATTTGTGGTTGGCGTATGAATTGTTAAAGGGAATTTACACTTTAATGTTTAACCCCTTCCTGACATTGGCCGCACTGGTACATTTAACGTCGACTCTCGGTGTGTGATTCTTGAGCCTTTATCAAACCATCTATCTGCCCCAAGCAGCAGTGAATGGAGCTAAACTCTGTCCATTGCTGTTAACTCTTTAAATTCTGCTGTCAAGCACTCTGGGTTGGCGCCTTTACACTCACCCAAACAACGTGATGCATGGGGTGACGTCGGGTTGATATTATTATTATTATTATTATAGA
>VIAB01000902.1:103904-121895 GCA_009801035.1 Oophaga pumilio
ATTTAAAGGGGTCTGAATACTTTCCGTACCCACTGTATCTGGAACCTCTTAAGCTGTACTAATGAACTGGTGAAGTATTATATCCAAATGGCTGAATACCTTTCTGCTTTGTCTATATGTATTTACATAAAGTAAAAGTGGGTCTTTGTCGCTGTAAAGGAAGTGGGGATGAATCTTTCACTGTTTGCAGGATGTGGAGGTGGGTCTGCATCTCTCTACTTAAAGTGGGGGCGTTTCTTTATCTCTTTATAGTAAGTGTGGACAGGTCTTTGTTTCTATACAGGAAGTAGGGCCGGGTCTCTATCTCTAAAGTGGGGGCTATTTATTTCTCTCTAAAGGTAGTGGGGGCGAGTCATTGTCTCTATAGGAGTTTGTCTCTCTACAAGAATTGGGAGCTGGTCTATATCTCTCTACAGGAAGAGGTGGGTCTTTGTTTCTACAGGAAGTGGGGAGGGTCTTTGTCTCTACAAGAAGTGAGGCAGGGTCTTTGTCTCTACAGGAAGTGAGGCAGGGTCTTTGTCTCTACAAGAAGTGAGGGAGGGTCTTTGTCTCTACAGGAAGTGAGGCAGGGTCGTTGTCTCTACAGGAAGTGAGGCAGGGTCTTTGTCTCTACAGGAAGTGAGGCAGGGTCTTTTTCTCTACAGGAAGTGAGGCAGGGTCTTTGTCTCTACAGGAAGTGAGGCAGGGTCTTTGTCTCTACAGGAAGTGAGGCAAGGTCTTTGTCTCTACAGGAAGTGAGGCAGGGTCTTTTTCTCTTTACAGTAAGTGGGAGCAGGTCTTCGTCTCTCTAAAGGAAGTGGGGGCGGGTCTGTCTTTTCACAGAAAGTGGGGATGAATCTTTTACTCTCTATAGGAAGTGGGTGTTTGCCTCTCTACTTAAAGTGGGGGTGTAGGAAGTGTGGGCAGGTCTTTTTCTCTATACAGGAAGTAGGGTCCGGTCTCTATCTCTAAAGTGGGGGCTATTTTTTCTCTGTACAGGAAGTTGGGCAGGACTTTGTCTCTCTACAAGAAGATGCGGATCTTTCTCTCTCTACAAGAAGTGGAGGTATGTCTTTCTCTCTCTACAGGACATGGGGGTGGGTCTTTGTCTTTCTACAGGAAGTCGGGAGGGTCTTTGCCTCTACAGGAAGTGGAGGCAGATCTTTGTCTCTCTGCAGGAAGTGGGAGCAGGTCTTTGTCTCTGTACAGGAAGTGTATTTCTGAAGGAACTTCGGGTCAGTCTGTCTTTTCACAGGAAGTGGGGATGGATCTTTAACTTTCTACAGGAAGTGGATGTTTATCTTAAAGTGTGGTCGTTTCTTTTTCGTTCTATAGAAAGTGGGTTCGGGTCGTTGTCTCTCTACAGGAAGTGCGGGCATTTCTTTATCTCTTCATAGGAAGTGTGGGCAGCTCTTTGTCTCTCTACTGGAAGTGGAATGGGGCTTTGTTTGTACAGCAAGTGCGCCAGTTCATTGTCTCTCTGTTCTAACCTTCCTTTCTTATACATTGAGTACTGGCAGAACAGTTTTCAGCTTAAGAGAGGCAAGTTATTGGACGATGGCAGGTGAAACACAGGCTTGCATGTGAGGGCAAAGGATGTTCCAGCACCTATAGCGCAGACAAGATGTTGATGAAGGAGAATCGTCATTGAAAAAGAGTCATTAATTTATAGTTACCATGGATTATAACTTATAACTATCACACAGGGGTTGAAGACCTGAACTTACATCCTGGCCCTCGTGTCTGAGGAGGTCCATGGGCCCCTCTGTCACATAAGAAGACATCAGCGTCATAGATTGCACATGGTAGGTGGGGGCTCCGGTGGACATTTTTGCATTAGGATATAAATCTGCGACTTGTTCCTCAATAATTGGCCGCACTGCCATCTCTGCCATGATATTTACAAGAAATCAGTAATTTGTCTATAAGTGGAAAATGCACTGTGTCCGTTGCTTTGATGGTGGGTAATGCCGGATATAGTGGCTCAGTGGGTACAGACCATGAGATTATTCATTAGTTAAGGAAACATTCAGCATAATGGCAGATACCGCTCAGCTCTGCTCTACCAACGATTAGGATTTCAAGAGCATAATTGTTAATAATGCTTTTTTTCTTGTTTTGTTCCTTTGCCTCTGGTCCATTATGACGGTGCACTCTATGGGGCGCACTCAGTGGTGATGGGAGAGTCGATGAGCCACTCAAGTCTTTAAATCCTGCAGCAAACATCAATGTCTGCTACTAATTGATCTAAATGGCCAAAAGTGGAGTTTCTTCAAGAACTGGGGAAATAGGTCCCCGATAGTAATGCTTTTGATAAAATGTTATATTCACTGAATTAGTTCCAAGGTTTTACTGAATATTTTAAAGGACACTGTGTCCCGGAGCATCAGTTGTTCTCTGCATTCCAGTATTTCAGGCAAACACTGACAGCTGTGACTTCCTGTAAGGTTACTCCTGTTCATGGAGGTAAAGGATGACATATTCACTACGTGTATCTACCACTAGGGGGAGCTAGATATATCACTATAAAGTTAGCTCCACCTTGTGGCAGCTGATGGCAGTCTGAATTATATTATTTAATCAAAAGAGTTGTCCAGATATTGATGACCAGACCTTAGGGTAGATCAGGTTTGAATCCCGATATCCCCAGTTATCATTGTTTCATTGCAGTTGGAAATAAGTATGGTACAAAGCCGGGACACCACAGCGCCATATACTGCGTAGTGGTTGTTGTCGGATACTGCAGCTCAGCTCCTATTGAAGTCAACGTTATTTGAGTTGCAGTACACAAGAATGGCCACTGTGCAGCATATATTGCTGTGGTGTCCTGGCTCCGTATACTGTTACTTCTGGCCGCCGCTGGACCTGTAAACAGCTGACTGGTGAAGTTACGGGGTATCGCACCACCAGCGATTTGATATTGATCACCTATCTTAAGTACGGGAGATCAATACAAAAGTCCAGAACAACCCCTTTAACTCTCTTGCAGACAGTTTGATAATGGAAATTATTACAGCAGCAGAAGAAGAGTGTGCTGACCTTGTGAGGGAAAGTGACCTGTCCACCAATCTCATGGTGATGATGAAAATAGTGATGCACGTGTCAGCAACAATGCCATGAGAGGAGGGCAATCCAATCAGGGAGAGATCTCAGACTAATATAATGGAAGGAATGGAATCTTCAGGAGCGCAGAGTATTTCAGGAGAGGAGTGTAGTGTTTTTGGGAAAGGGAGTGACCTCTCCACATTAGAGGGGAGTTCATAATGTGACGTAAGAAATGGAGAAAGATTGAAGGAATAAATATTATCAGAACTGTGTACTACAGCAGCACAGAGTATTTTGAGAGATTGAGCAAATTTTAGAGAATGCAGTAACCTGTCACTAATTTAGTACGGGAAGAGTACTTAGTAAAGGAATGGAAACATTTTGGGAGGAGGAATTGTTTGAAGGTTGTCTAGTGGAAAGGGGGAAGAATCCCAACAGCAGCACAGAGTATTTTAGCTGAGTGTTTTTAGCTTGTGGGCGGCAGTGACCCATCCACTCCTGTGATTATGATAACCTAGAGGACAGGGCATGGAAGGAGCTGGACCTGCTGCAGCGCAGAGTATTTTAGCTGAGTGTTTTTAGCTTGTGGGGGGCAGTGACGCGTCCACTCCTGTGATTATGATAACCTGGAGGACAGGGCATGGAAGGAGCTGGACCTGCTGCAGCACAGAGTATTTTAGGAGAGGAATGTGTGATGCATGATGTAAAAAGTAAAACAGAGACAGTTAATGAATAAAAGGATTTTGAGGTCTAAACAGCAGTTACCAAAAACACAAAATATCAAAAAATTGATCTGTTGTGCAGAGATTCGCTTTTGGGAGAAACTGTTTTTTTTTCTCTGGTTTTAATGTTTGCAAAGTAGAAACTTATCGATTTGCTAATGGAGAATGTGCTCTGTGTCTGCGCACAGTAATTTGCTTTCATTTTAAAGAGATTATTAAACCTAGAAATAAATACAGAACAGAGAACACTTTATTCTGATATTCACATGATGGCAGGAGAAGAATCATTTCAGACTGTAAGTTCACCCTGACATCCAAACTATTGCTTCAACTTTCCTAATATACAGTACAATAATACTCAGTATTTGACATATAGTCTGTAGTAGCAGCACCTGACCACCAGGTGGTGTCGAGAGCCATTTATCTGACCTTTGTCATTGCTTGGTGTAATTTGTGTACTACTTAGTCCAGGACTTGTATATACCCCACGTCTGTTATATACGGCATGTATCATATGTTAGGCTCAGAACATTGGGTATGTATCAGCAGAGGACGCGGATGTCACCAGGACCTGGTATTAATTTATTGTGTATGAAAGCAGCTAGGAGTTCGGGGCCCTTTGGGAGAAGGAGCCCAGCGCTGGTTCGTCCTGCCTCTTTGAGTGTTGAAAACTAGAGCAGGACTCCCCTCATTTACTAGGGAGCTTAGGATGGACTGGGGGTAGTGGTCCCCGGGAGGGAAGCCCATGTCTGACCTCTCCCAGTGCGGCCCTGTATACAGGTACACAGCTGTATAAAGTATTAGATCCCTACACAGGTTATTGCTGAGGAGCTGACAGGAGCTTCATTTGCTCCCACGCAGCCTCCCTCCCGCCCGTTGTCCAGTTCTGCACAGTAATGACATATTCACAGCCAAACATCCCAGATATTGACGCCGGTGCTGCCGATTCTCCACCGGCGTGAACCATTAACCCAGGTGGTCAATACATATTACATTACTCTGCGCAGAACACCGGACATAGGTGTCATCCCCGTGTATTACCACCGAAGAGTGACCACTGCAATGTACGCTGTATGCAGAAAAAGGCCATATAGATATTGCCGTATTATCTGTAGTATCTGCATTACCCCATGTCCATATTACCGTATTATCTGTAGTATGTGCATTACCCCATCTTCATATTACCGTATTATTTGTAGTATCTGCATTACCCATCTTCATATTACCGTATTATCTGTAGTATCTGCATTACCCGTGTTCATATTACCGCATTATCTGTAGTATCAGCATTACCCAGTGTCCATATTACCGTATTATCTGTAGTATCTGCATTACCCATGTCCATATTGCCGTATTATCTGTAGTATCTGCATTACCCCATCTTCATATTACCGTATTATCTGTAGTATCTATATTACCCCATGTCCATATTACTTTATTTTCTGTAATAGCTATACTACCACATGTCCATATTACCATATTATCTGTAGTATCCATATTAGCCATGTCCATATTACCGTATTATTTGTAGTATCTATATTAACCCATGTCCATATTACCTTATTATCTGTAGTATCTGCATTACCCCATCTCCATATTACCTTATTATCTGTAGTATCTGCATTACCCCATCTCCATATTACCTTATTATCTGTAGTATCTGCATTACCCCATGCCCATATTACCGTATTATCTGTAGTATCTGCATTACCCATCTCCATATTACCGTATTATCTGTAGTATCTATATTACCCCATGTCCATATTACCGTATTATCTGTAGTATTTATATTACCCCATGTCCATATTACTTTATTTTCTGTAGTATCTATATTACCCCATGTCCATATTGCCATATTATCTGTACTATCTACATTACCCCATCTCCATATTACCGTATTATCTGTAGTATCTGCATTACCCCATATCCATATTACTGTATTATCTGTAGTATCTACATTACCCTATGTCCATATTACTGTATTATCTGTAGTATCTGCATTACCCCATATCCATATTACTGTATTATCTGCAGTATCTATATTACCCCATGTCCATATTACCTTATTATCTGTAGTATCTGCATTACCCCATCTCCATATTACCTTATTATCTGTAGTATCTGCATTACCCCATGTCCATATTACCGTATTATCTGTAGTATCTGCATTATCCATCTCCATATTACCGTATTATCTGTAGTATCTATATTACCCATGTCCATATTACCGTATTATCTGTAGTATTTATATTACCCCATGTCCATATTACTTTATTTTCTGTAGTATCTATATTACCCCATGTCCATATTGTCATATTATCTGTAGTATCTACATTACCCCATCTCCATATTACCGTATTATCTGTAGTATCTGCATTACCCCATATCCATATTACTGTATTATCTGCAGTATCTATATTACCCAATGTCCATATTACCATATTATCTGTAGTATCTGCATTACCCCATGTCCATATTACCATAATATATGTAGTATCTGCATTACCCTATTTCCATATTACCGTATTATCTGCAGTATCTATATTACCCCATGTCCATATTACCATATTATCTGTAGTATCTAAATTGCCCAGTGTCTATATTACCGTATTACCTGTAATATATCACCCCATGTGTTACTTCATTGTAGTGGGCTGCAGAACATCTGCTTCATCCTCATTTTTTCAAGTCTGTAAGATCCAAAAAGATTTTAATTAGTAATAGTAATGACTAAGCCTGATGCAATAAAACGGTGACAATTTCACTTATGGAGCGCTTTGCCTCCTCCTTTCATAAGCAATGACACAGGCCGCTGGTCTGCGGGGAGCGCTGCATTAATAATACATTCACGCTGACTTTCTGTGGATTCAATCACTGGATTGAATTACATCATATTCCTGCTCTTCTTCCCGACAAAATAACTAAACAACAGATCTTGTTTCCATACAAGTAATGAATGTGAACGCGGTTTAACCCCCGGGCTGCCTGGAGCTATTTTGGTGCCTCCTGTGTACAATGTTATTTAGTTATAGGAGTCCAATGACTCACAGGGTCTCCGGCTGCTTAGACCCCAAGTGATCATTTGTGACCTATGAGGGAACCCAGCAGCAAGTGTTCAGTTTTCCTTTAGCACCACCACAGGGAAGATTAAGCATTACACCCCACTCTATAGAAGGAATGGGCATCTGTGTAATGCATGGACATCGCGGGTCCTCCAGAGAGTGAGATGCCCCTGGTAGAGTCAGGGTCACTAAACCACCGACCACCAGGGACACTATACTAATACAATGGATACTGACACACACAACCAGGGCCGTCTGCAGGGTTTTGTGGGCCCTTGGAAGACAGAGTCCCAGTGGCCCCTCATACAATTTTTCCTTCTAAGAGCGATAACTTCTTCATTTTTCGTTCGGTAGAATAGTTTCAGAGCTTGAATTTTTTTCTGTACAAGCTTCAGTTTTTGATCACCATTTTGGTTTATGAACAAGTTTCTGATCTCTTTTTATTCTTTTTTTTTGGAGGTGAAGGAACCAAAAAAATATTCTGTCATCTGATTTTTTTTTATTTTGTTGTTGTTGTTCACTGTATTATGATATTTCATTAGTTTGGACAGTAACACATGAGATGAAACCAAATATATTATTTTTTAAAATGAACTTTTATTCTTTAAGAGAACTTTTAACTGTATTGTACATCTTGATTAACCCCCATCCCGCACACCCGCACCCACCCTATGGGACTTGAAACTGCGGTCGCTTGTACAATACCAAATGCTATAATAGTGTAGTGCATTATACAATCACCATTCTTCTATGAAGGCCTTCAGTAGGCCCTGGGACGCCATATGACAATGCCATAAACAACTCACAATCGCCACAATCATGTTATGGGGACCCGCCTTACTTTTTCCAACCTCTTAAAAGCCGCTGTCACAATTGATGGTGACATCTAAGAGGTTAAAATTAGACTTGGGTGCCAGTTGTATAACACAGCCGGCACCCGTGCTGTATGAAGCCTCCTGAGCCCACTCCGTATAAACAGTGTGCACAAGGCAAAGTGGGCCCCCCAGGTGCAGTGGGCCCCAGCACTTGCCTGGGATTGTTGGGTACTGGCTCAGCACACAACCACTGGACACCAGAGAATAACATCCCAAGGTATTGGCAAACAAACCACTGGTCTACAGAAGCAAGGGAAACAGCCACATACTAAGACACTAAACCAATCACCGCAGGATAGAGTAAATTAACTATTGGACACCAAGGATCAAGCAACTAAACTACTGGACACCAGGGATAAAGAGGACACACCACTAAATAATTTCTATGGAAGGAGTCGGCTTTGCACCAATGGTAGATCTGGTAGATATTTTGCAACCTCTGCAGTCGCACAGGGATCCAAGAGGTTAAGAGGCCAAATCCAGCTCCAAAGCAGGTATAATTTGTGTTCTGGTGAATTATTGGACTGCAGTGGGTCAATGTATTGTTCTTGTACGTCAGCATTTTTTGTCTGTGTCCACCAGTGATGAGACCTATGACTATCAGAGGAGCGGTGACGTAGCTCACACTCCCTGCTCAGTATTTATGAGGATTGGTCTTCATTTCTTGGGTTTTACTCAGCATTTTGTCTGAATAATCTGCTTGTGAATGAGTGTCATGTACGCGGGATTTGCTGCTACTCTTGACTTCTGTATTCTTGGCAGACACAGGACTCCGGCTGTGAGTCTACAGCTGCAGATATTGGAGACATAGAAACAGTGCCCCGGAGGAAAGAGCCAGAAGATCACTGTCACTTTGAGAGCTGACGCATCTAAAGTCGCATTTTCTGCTATACATCCCCATTCCCCACCCTGTCAATGCCAGACCTGTCCTCCATGCCATTATCACATAGCAGATCATTGCAGTAAGTGCAGCACTGTCATCTCCTGAAATACTCTGTGTCGCTGGGAGACTGCCATTTCTACTATATATATCTCAGCCTGCGTGTCTGCTCTCAGATGGAGTAGAAAAAAAAAAACCTTCTGACAAATTACCATTAAAACGGGCACTGCCATTTTCTAGCAGAACATCATAACTTTTTCAGCAATTTGTGCTCCTGTCGTGCTCCTGTGGTGTTGGATCAGACAGCAAGTCTTCACTCCCCACACACATTAATGATCCCCGGTGCCCATCACCCTGTCGCTGGTTCACCAATTGTTCTACCTTGGACCATTTTTGGTAAGCAGTAACCACTACATACCAGTAAAACCCCACAAGACCCACCATATAGCAGAACACTGCACAAGACCCACTGTATACCAGGAACACCCCACAAGACCCACTATATACCAGGAACACCCCACATGACCCTCTGTATACCAGGAACACTCCACAAGACCCACTGTATACCAGGAACACTCCACAAGACCCATTATATACCAGGAATGCACCACAAGACCCACTATATAGCAGGAACACCCCACAAGACCCATTATATACCAGGAATGCACCACAAGACCCACTATATAGCAGAAACACCCCACAAGACCCATTATATACCAGGAACTCCCTACAAGACCCACTGTATACCAGGAACACCCCACAAGACCTATTGTATACCAGGAACACCCTACAAGACCCACCATATACCAGGAACACCCTACAAACCCATCGTATACCAGGAACACTCCATGACAGCCACTGTATACCAGGACACCCCCAAAAGACTCACTGTATACCAGGAACACCCGACAAGACCCACCATATACCAGGAACATCCCACAAGACCAAACTTTATACCAGGAAACCCCCAGAAGACCCACCATATACTAGTAACACTCCACAAGACTCACCGTATAGCAGGAACGCCCCACAACACCCAGCATATACCAGGAATACCCCATAACATCCACCGTATACCAGGAACACCCCACAAGAGCCCCATATACCAGGAACATCCCACAACACACACAATATACCAGGAACATCCCAAAAGACTCGCCATATACCAGGAACACCCCACAGGACCTGCAGTATGCTTGGAACACCCCACCTGCTGCTTACTTGAACACCTCACTAGCTCTACCATATACTGGGAGCACCCCACAGGACCTGCTACATACCAGGGACACCCCACAAGTCTAACGATATACTAAGAACATTCCACAAGAGCTGACGTATATCAGGAACACGGATAAGACCTGCAGTATCCTGGATGCTCTGGTCATTCGTCCCGACATTACAATTTGGCCTTTGTCAGTCGCTCAGAGTTTACCCAATTTTATTGCTTCTAACTCATCTATTTCAAGACCTGACTTTCACTTGCCGCCTAATATGTCCCACTCCGATAGGCGCCATCGTCACCAGATAATCAGTGTTAATCACTGTTCCCATCGGTGGGTAGAATGTTTTGGCTGATCTGTGTGTTCACATATTTTATGATTTCCAGCCAATGCACCAGGGATTGCTGCTCATTCACTACATTACTGGTCATCTAGATCTATTGAGACCAGCTGGATGAGGTTGATAATAAAAGTTCTCTTATAAATTTGGAGAACGTTTGAAGATGAAGAGATAAAATCCACAAAACGTTCTGTTCAGTCCTTAGAAGGAGTGAGGACGACCATGAGACGGTGCAGCGGTGCAGACACAATACGTAGAGCGGAGATGAATAGAAGTGAAAGGCGGCACACATTCAGCCACATCCATTGTATGTGCATCACTATGGGGGATGAGTCAGTCGTGTAGGGAGATTCTAACCCCCACCATCTGCAGGCTCTGATTCACCCCATTTCTTTACCAGATGTAAGTCTGTCAAAGTCTGGATAAAACTTAAAGCTTCAATTTCTATTATGTAAATCACACAACCCTATTACGTGCCCCCAAAAGTTTATCAATGATCTGAGGATGAGCAAATGTTCACATTCAATTATTTCTCAAATGTTTATGGAAAGGACACAACCACATTACCCACCTACACGTCATGTCATTGGAAGACGTACAAGGGAAAAAGTTCCTGCAGTTGAAACATTGTATAAAAATGGTCAGATATTTATGTTGCGGTTCATGTAGATTAGGACTTCATACTGTAATGCATTGTCCAAAAAATTGCTGTTCACATGCGTGTAAATGTATGCACGCTCCTCGACATTAAAATGGCAACATTAAGAAGGAAAAGTTGTGGACTTAGTTAAATCACAGAATCGATAAGACAAGTTACTGATCTGCAAATGATGAAAAAATGGAAATAAAATTTTCAAAACAATTTGATTTATTCAGCATCACTTCCAACATCACCTAGGAGGAACAATTACACCCTTGTACCAAAAGCAAAAGCTTTACAAACAAGTAGAGGGAATAGAGCTGGAGTGACAGAGGCTTCGGATCTATCATAGCTCTTCAGCCTCATTTGTATATCATTTCAAACACTGATTTCTCAGTAACAGAGGACACACTGGCCCTGTAAAGACATTGCTGGACTTGTCCTTGAAAGGAAAAAGAAAGCTGCAGCACAGCCATGAGCTTAGTGACCCATGACTCAACTTTGTAGGGCAAGCAGAGGTTAAGCAAAGTGACAAGTTTAATCTTGCTTTTTTGTGGGGTCAAAATTTTAAGTGGTGGTCAAAGTGGGGGTGGGGTGGCAGAATAGATGGGCATATATAGTTGTGGATGAGGTGGGGACTGCTAAACGGCATATAGGCACCACTGTGAAAGGTCCCATCCTTCCGCACTCGTGCCTAGACAACTTGGTAGTATGTATACTTGAATTTATTGGACTAAAGTATGGGGGTGGCTTCTTGGAGTTGGTTGTAAAATTGTGGGGGGGGGGGTTGTACATCTGATCGATGGTAACCTTCCCATTATGTTTGGAATTTGGTTAATTGCCTGGTGGATTTTGGGACTTATCAGGGTGGGGTCCCTGAGAGTCGGTGATATGGAAATGGTTTTCCAGCAACAGAGGCGACCCTGAGGCAGTGGTCGCGGCTGGGGGTAATGCTGAATGTTTTATTTTGGAGCGCCAAGAATGTCCAAACCTTCAAGTTATTAATTATGGGAATGTTTGTTTTGCCAAATTAATCCAAACGGTGGTCTGTCTGTTTATTGGGGAGGGGTCCGGGGAGTAGGGGTGGGGTTAAAAAGGTGGGTGGTGGATTGGTCAGTCAGAGAGGAAGCCCCTATAATACTGCATTCAAGAGCTACATGCCTAATATGAATAGTTTGGATGTAAAATCCAGCTGACAGATTCTCTTTAAAAGAAGAAAAATAATGTAACAATGTAAGGAAACATCACAACAAAAATTTAATCATCAGCAACTTGCTAGAATTACCTTAAAATAACAAAATATTTAGACTTGAGAGTCCTCAGTGGTTGATACCTTTTAATGGCTAACTGAAAAGATGGTAACAAATTGCAAGCTTTCCAGACTACTCAGGTCTCTTCATCAGGCATAGACTAATACAACATCTGAAGAATCACATATTTATACACAAAATAGCACAGAAAAAATGCAATAGGTAGGACAAGTGACGTGAAGCAGAACTGTCATTATGGCAGAGGGACGAACATAAATATGACTAGTTCATAGATAAGGAGTGAGAGTTTTATTACCCTCTGATTGGAGTCTGGTGTTGTTGTGATGACCCTAAAAGATACACATCTTTCCTATCTTAAAATAACAGTATAATGAAGTGTTCTTCAACTTTCTAATATACATACATTATAATAGCGTTTTAATGACCCCCCCCCCCCACTTACAATACCTCTGCTCGCTGTCAGAGAAATGAATTTAGAAGCTGAAAGGTATCCTTTCCCAATTCCTGATTACACAGCTACAGCTTCATTTTGTATCAAGTAAATCTGTGAGCAAAGCACAAGAGCAGCAGAAATCTCACTTGTTTTGGATTCCAGATTGACGTCATACATACGGCCATATACATACAGTACCTCCTCTGTATAGAGCTGTAATAGGGCACCCATTGACTACTATGGGATCGTACTATACCTGTGTATGCCTCTGATTTCATAAATACGTTTTACGGCACCACATGCAGCACCATACTCCTGTGGATGGATCTGCGATGTACATGTGCTCTAATACTAGTGCATTGTAACAAATCCATCAGCTGTGTAAAATATAGTCCAGATCTGACAGACATTTATATGTCAAAACAAACAACCTTACACAATGGACCAAAACTTGGACTAATATACAGGAATGTAGCGTTATTCCACAAAAGACCAAGTGACTCATCCAGCAGCAATGCAGAAAATTAAAATGTTGCTAATTCCATCAAAATGATTACAAATACAAGGTTTGTGTCAGCTCCTTCATGTGAGAGGGAATGTTACATAATAGTGGACGCTTTTAACATCATAACAAACAAATAAGATTGCACTCTGTAACTCTAAAAATATTTTATTTTGTATATTGGCTCTCTGACCAGGCACTCCACCCACCAGCCCGCGGCAATGCAGGATCCTACCTACCCATAAATGCAGGCTTCAGCCTAGGAGAGGATTCACATTAGGCCGGCGTCACACACAACCACAAAAAAACGGTCCGTTTTAGTCGGTCGACAATCGGATCAAAATAAAAACATCACACATCCTTCTGGCATCCAATTTTCCTTCAAAGATGCGATTTAATCGCATGTGTGTGTACCTTGTAACATCCGATTTTCATGCAACTTGCGAGAATTTCTCGCAGGCTTGCAAAACTTACATATAATGCATCCAAAAGAATAGTATTTAAATCACAAAAGAAACAATAGATATATACACATAGAACACATATATATATATATACATGTCATTGTGACATGTATATATATATGTATTCTATGTGTGTATATGTATGGATTCTATTCTTTATTAAAGCTGTCAGTGTGATTTTACAGTATAGCCGGGGATGAATTACCGGCTTTTCTAAAGGACACCTGGTGCGATTTAATTGCAAGTCACACATGCGGTCCGTTTGAAATCCGATTTTTCATCGCTCCCATAGACTTGCATTGGCGATAGTCGACCCACAATCGGTGACAATCGCAGCATGCTGCGATTGTACACGGACGTTTAAAACGGACCACAAAAAAACGGCTACTGGGAGCTGCTCCATAGATTAACATAGGGCAGACTGCAATGCGATTTTTCATCGCATTGCAGTCGTCCGATTTTGTCGCCAGTGTGACGCCGGCCTTAGATAGGTTCCCAACAAATTGAGATCACCTTGTCGTTGACTGCATGAATTGGCCAAATTATGTGCTAAGTATCTCCACTTTTTCTTATTATCTGAAGCAGTAATGCGATTCATACGTCATATTTTTCATATTTGCATGCTATAGCGTTACAGAGTGCAACTTTGTAATGTATAGAGATGGCTACTCTTACTTTGCACCTGTATACACCAGTCCTCCTTTTGGAAGTGACAGTCAGTCTTTTGTTATTTGCTTATAACTTCATAGACCAGCTGACTGTTCGCAGCTGCAAAGTGATTTGTGTTAGAAAACTAAAAAGTATCCCAAAAGGCTCAAGAAATATATCCGGCATTCCTGAGTGACTCCCTGTACAATAAAAAACTTTCCATAAATGAGACAAACTTATTCTAATACACAAAAACTCGTCCAGTGGGGTTCATTAAAAATATTTCGGGTAATAAACTGATGGCCTGTAGTAGGCAGACACTTCTGTGACATCACTATCTACTCAGTGTTCTGTGACCTCATCATCCACTAAGAAATGTTCTATGACATCATTATCCACCCAGAATCTTATGTAACATAGTTTTCCTACCAAAATCTTCTGTCACTTTATACTCCACTCAGACTGTTCTGTGACATTATTGTCAATAATCTTCAGTAACATTATTATATTATCCACTCAGACTGCTCTGTGACATTGTTTCCCATCGGTACGTGTCTGAACCGTATTTTTGCCAAGGTTCAGCTTTTACGGACAATTCTGAAAGTCAGTTTTAGAACATAATTATTGTCAGTCATTATACCTTTATATTGATATAGTTATGACTATTGTTCTATTACACAAAGTTACTGGAATTACTGAATTCCGCTGAAGCCGAGACCCGTATCCTGTTCTGTAGCAGCAGGACTCGATATTTTGAAGTCCTGTTATTTAACAGGAAATTATGATGTTTGTAAAATGTTGGTAACAAGAAAAGGAAACATCATATAAAAAAGAGACAATTTGTACAATAGTCAGAATACCCAGGGTGCAACATGAGAGGCGAAAAATGGGCAAATCCTAGAAAAGTCAGGAAAATTCCCCACCGTGTGTGTTAATAAGCATTGTTCTCCAGCTCCCAGAGAAACATATAAAATCAGCAGTCATGTTCTTTTTCATTATGATCATCAGTAAGAAATAAATCACTTTTCTGAGACATAAAATTAATAATTCACTTAAAAATATATATTTTAAAATGTGAAAGTAACTGTTGTGTCCAGTAACAATGCAGCAAAGAGCAGAATATTAGAACATTAGTCCCATTAAGATCAAACATAGACCAAATTGAAATGTTTGCATAATGCAACTCAGTACATAATGTCCCAGGTAACAGAACACGATAAATATTGGATATTCATACTGACTATTAACTGTTATTCTGAACATCTCAAGTGCAGCAGCAGCAAATCCTGATGTCTGTGTTACATGAGATCTCCTGTATTTCCATGTTTAAAATATTCAGCTTCATATTAAAATTTACTGCTGAGTGTATATTGTCATTTCCAGGTAGGAAGGAAAGAAGAAAGGGAGGGAAGAAGAAATGATCTTAGGAGGGAGGAAAGAAGCATGGATGGATGAATAGATGGATGGGTTGATTGCTGGAATGTAGGAAAGAAGGAAGGAAGGAAGAAGAATGGAAGGAGGTAGGAAGGAGGGAAGAAAGAAAGGAAATACTGGAGGAAGGAAGAAGAATAGATGAAAGGAACTAGGAAGGGAAATATGAAGGAAGAATGGAAGGGATCAAAAAAGGAAGGAGGGGAAAGAGAAGAAGGAAATCCAAGACAGAGATATTACAAAGGGAGGGGAAAAGGATAGAAAGAAGGAAGGAAGAAGATGGGAAAGAGGAAGAGAGGGAAGAAGAATAGAAGAAAGTATGGAATAAAGGATGGGATGGTGGAAGGGAATGGAAGGAGAGGACGGAGAAAGGAAAAAAGAAGTGAGCGAAAAATGGAAGATAAAAGGAATGAGGAAAAGAAGGGGAGTGAGGTTGAAAATAAAGAAGGAATGGAGGGAGGAAGAGAATAAGGAAAGTCGGAAGGAAGAAAGAAAAAAGAATAAAGAAGGGAAAAACAAAGGAAGGAGGGTGGGTGGGATGGAAGCAGAGAAAAAAGACATGTCATGGATGTATATGAGAAGTTCACATTGTAGACCTACTGTAAGGCTAGTTTCACACTAGCGTTTCACTGACCTGCGTCAGTCTGCGCACGGCCTCCGCTAAGCTCCGCCCCGCCTCCTCCCGGCCGCTCCGCCTATGGGCGCATGACACTGCATGTGACCTGAGTACCCTATCTTTAGCATTGGGTACGCAGGCCTTGCGCAGGTATGCGTTTGCCGGTGCATGCGTCCTTTTGACGGTGCGCCGACCTGCGCCAAATGCACCGTGTTGAATTTTGGTGCGCTCGGCGCACCGTCAACAGGACGCATGCGCCGGCAAACGCATACCTGCGCACGGGCTGCGTACCCAATGCTAAAAATAGGGTACGCAGGTTGCATGCAGCGTCATGCGCCCATAGGCGGAGCGGCCGCAAGGAGGCGCATCCAGGGGCGGAGCTTAGCGGCGGCCGTGCGCAGACCGACGCAGGTCAGTGAAACGCTAGTGTTAAATTAGCCTAAGTCCACATATTGTTATAAGGGGTGAGAAACAGAAATCAGGGGCGGACATATCATCGGTGCAACCTGTGCGGTCGCACAGGGGCCCAAGCGGTTAGGGGGCCCATTTCTACCTCCAAAGCCGGTGCAATTTTGCATTTTTAATAGCTTTTGGGCTGTAATGGGCCCATGTATAACTCTTGCACAGGGGCCCTTTTCTCTCTGTGTCCGCCAGTGGCAGAAATAATAGTAATATAGAGCATGTCTGCTTTAGGCCCTATTCATACTGCATTTTTTCAGTGTTTTGAGGATTCCATCTTAGTCCCTATAGAAACAGGATTGAGACAAACCCCCGACAGAGCCATAGGATGCTATGACACTATTGGAGTTCAAATGAATTCCTTGGTGTTTTTTCCTGCTCGTGTCTGTCATTTCAGACCACAATTATGTGCCTGTAGTCAAACACTTGCAGGAACAGCACAAAATGAGTTCACTTGAACTCCGTTAGTGTCATGTTAGGCTATGGCTCCTTCGAAGGTTTGTCCTAATCCTGTTAGGAGGTCAGATGGAATTCCCAAACGCACTGCAGCGATGCAGTCTGAACAGGGCCTAACTAAAAAAAAATAAATCTGTGGTTTTTTGTTAGCCCATTCTGAGTTAATGGTGGTTGTATTGTGAGCGCCCCTTCAAGTATCGTCGTCTTTTAGGCAGGTTAGCTACATGGAGCGTTGCTCAGTATGGAGGACCAGCACTACCATACACTACATTGATAACAATGTGAACTGTCTAATGCTTCAAGACATACAGAACGCTTACTGCCAGATTCACTCACAGATTACAGTTGATCTCTGGGCATTTCACTCTGGGATCTGCACTATAATGGGACCCTCCTAACCAAACAGACCTTGAAGTCAAAAAGTTATGTGAGGGTGTGAAATAGTATAGCACAGGGCCATGGTGCTCCAGTAGATCCCTAAGATCCATTCTGATCCTGACTCTTCTCCGTCAGTCACTCAGACATACAGTAAGAATATTAGTGTACGGACTGTAGCCTCTGCACCCATAAATTCTTAACACAGAAGTGAATTAAGTGTATTCAATTACCCGGCGTCACTGCCTCTATAATGAATAGATATTGATTCTCATAATACTCCAGTGATGACGGTGCTTAAAGTGGAGATACTGACTTTAAACAGGAGGATCTCCCGTTCATATTAGTTTATTAGGGGGGGGCTTTGTAATTTGTCTAATGGGATTGTGATTTTATAGCTTTAGATATAACTGAGCAATAATGACATTAAGTGCAGTTCTCTGTATTGATCCTTGTGTTTTTGCCTATGCTGCTACTTTTGCTGCTGCTAGTGATTTTCCTTGTGTTGTAGCTTGCACTTTTGTGCTGATTCCTGTTGTGTTTAGGTAGCTGAGGAGAAAAAGCAAAAACGGC
>VIAB01000902.1:123002-133788 GCA_009801035.1 Oophaga pumilio
CTCATTTTTTTTTTTGTCATACGAGAAAAACTGATGGTAAGAAATAACACATGGAAAATCGGATCTGATACGGCGACTGGCGTCTATATTAATTCTGAGATCTGTATACATTTTGGGTGTCGAAGATCTGCCATCGATTCTCAGAATTACTACGATAAGAAAAACTGAACATTAAAGTAGATCACAAGCCCTTCACGTACTGGGTTTATAGGATGCGATCTTGATATATCGTATAGGGCTATTAGCCCGTAAGTGCGCTAAGGCACGTTTTATCGCTTCTAGTCTACGGTGTGATTGGCACATTGCAGCTTTTGGTAATTACTTTGATAAGATTTGTTCTTTCGTGCTCCCTTGTGGTTCCCTGATGAATGAGAGATCCTGATGGATCCAGATGTCCCTGGTGTCTGGATGGCATCTCTGCCCGCTCACTTCACCCTTCAATGAACAGCTCTGTGATTCAGCTTTGCAGTCCTCAGCATATGTCAGCCCCTACCCTCCCCTGTGTATGTGTGGGAGCTGGGCTGGCTCTTCTAGGGGGGATGAGAGCTCACATACCCACATCAGGATCTGCACACAAAGCTGGAGGAGCCTGAGACTACTTCACCCACTGACCCAACACTGCTGCAGCTGCGCTGGTAATGTACAATATTCTGCATCAATATCTCACACTTTATTACTGTCCACTTGGAGATTGTCAGATGTTGCAGAGCTGAATTTGCCATTTGGCACAACTCAGGGTGTTATCTGCTGTATTAACCTTGGAAGCTATCTGCAGCCCTAAAAAAGATAAATGACAAATGCAGCTCTGCTACATTGTCAATAATTATACTATAATAAGAGTTTATCAGGAAATCTGAGTAATTGCACATTTTTAGACGTCAATATTAATAATATTCCTTATAGTAACTGTCCAAGCTTTGCAGTAATCACATGTCATTATATTTAGGTAATAACAGCTTTCAATGTCAGCATATAAACTCATGTCATTATTGCTTACTGTCATCACTTGTTATTTCACTATGTATATATTGTCTGATATCATGCATAGTGTTATTGTCAGTTGTCAGGGTCATATACACATGGAGACTGCCAGCATCTTACTTTATGCCCTTGCTTGTTTTTTACTCTCCAAATCATTATAGGCATGAATCTGTATCGTCACCTATCAGTGGGCAAGTATTATAGCCATATATCCTACTGTATGCATCTATTTCCACTGGCAGCTGATGGCATGACGATATATGTATGTAATGAGTGTCAGTGTGAATGGTTGTCAAGTATCAGAAACTTTTCAGGCAGTCAGTAAGGGTGACTTTACATGAGCTCCAAGAGAACTGATTGCGAAATATAATTGGAAGAATACTTGAGGTAGATATATTGTATCCATATTATACAATACTGGGGGTGGATACAATGTATCTCAATTATACTAGAGGTGGATATAATGTGTCACTATTATACTACAGGTAGATACAATGTATCACTATTATACTAGATGTGACTACAATGCATCACTATCATACTAACGGTAGATACAATGTATCACTATTATACTAGAAGTAGATACAATGTATCACTATAATACTAGAGGTGGATACAATGCATCACTATCATACTAACGGTAGATACAATGTATCACTAGTATACTAGAGGTAGATACAATGTATCACTATTATACTAGAGGTGGATACAATGTATCACTATTATACTAGAGGTAGATACAATGCAACACTATCATACTAACGGTAGATACAATGTATCACTATTATACTAGAAGTAGATACAATGTATCACTATAATACTAGAGGTGGGTACAATGCATCACTATCATACTAACGGTAGATACAATGTATCACTAGTATACTAGAGGTAGATACAATACATCACTATAATACTAGATGTGACCACAATGTATCACTATCATACTAACGGTAGATACAATGTATCACTATTATACTAGAGGTAGCTACAATGTAACATTATAATACTAGAGGTGGATACAATGCATCACTATCATACTAACGGTAGATACAATGCATCACTATCACACTAACGGTAGATACAATGTATCACTATTATACTAGAGGTAGCTACAATGTAACATTATAATACTAGAGGTTGATACAATGCATCACTATCATACTAACGGTAGATACAATGCATCACTATCATACTAACAGTGGATACAATGTATCACTATTATACTAGAGGTAGATACAATGTATCACTATTATACTAGAGGTGGATACAATGCATCACTATTACACTAGAGGTGGATACAATGTATTGCTATTATACTAGAGGTGTATACAATGTATCACTATAGGTGGATACAATGTATCACTATTATACTAGATGTGGCTATAATGTATCACTATTATACTAGAGGTGACTACAATATATCACTATAGGTAGATACATTGTATCACTATTATACTAGAGGTGGCTACAATGTATTACTATCATACTAGTGGTAGATACAATGTATCACTATTATACTAAATGCGGATACAATGTATCACTTATACTAGAAGTGGATACAATGTATCACTATTATACTAGCTGTGTATACAATGTGTCACTATTATACTAGTGGTGGATACAATGTATCACTATCATACTACCGGTAGATACAATGTATAACTATTACACTAGAGGTGGATACAATGTATCACTATTATACTAGAGGTGGAAACAATGCATCAATATTATACTAGAGGTGGATACAGTGTATCACTATTATACTACAAGTATCTCTCACCATCGGCTAAGATCAGGCTTAGGCTACTTTCACACTTGCGTTTTTTTGCGCTGCGTTTCGAGCGCACATGAAGCGCATTAAAAAACGCATGCAAACGCTTCTAGTGGTAGATACAATGCATCACTATTATACTAGCGGTGGATACAATGTATCACTATTATACTAACGGTAGATACAATGTATCACTATTATACTAGAGGTGGATACAATGTATCACTATTATACTAGAGGTGGATATAATGTATCACTATTATACTAGATGTGACTACAATGTATCACTATTGGTGGATACAATGTATCACTATTATACTAGAGGTGGCTTCAATGTATTACTATCATACTAGTGGTAGATACAATGCATCACTATTATACTAAAGGTGGATACAATGTTTCACTTATACCAGAAGTGGATACAATGTATCACTATTATACTAACAGTATATACAATGTGTCACTATTATACTAGTGGTGGATACAATGTATCACTATCATACTACCGGTAGATACAATGTATAACTATTACACTAGAGGTGGATACAATGTATCACTATTATACTAGAGGTGGAAACAATGCATCAATATTATACTAGAGGTGGATACAGTGTATCACTATTATACTACAAGTATCTCTCACCATCGGCTAAGATCAGGCTTAGGCTACTTTCACACTTGCGTTTTTTTGCGCTGCGTTTCGAGCGCACATGAAGCGCATTAAAAAACGCATGCAAACGCTTGTAAACGCTGCGATATTTAGTCGCATTAGCATGCGCATTTCGACAAAAAAAACGCAGCGTTTGTCTGCGATTTCATGCGTTTTTGCATGCGTTTGCGTTTTTTTGGCGCATGGGTTGTCTATGTGTCACATTTCTATCATCTCTGTCTCTATCATCTATCATCTGTCTCTATCATCTTTGGCTCTATCATCTCTGGCTCCATCATCTCTGGCTCCATCATCTCTGGCTCCATCATCTCTGGCTCCATCATCTCTGGCTCCATCATCTCTGGCTCCATCATCTCTGGCTCCATCATGGTTTAAACAAGTGTTTAGACATTATTTGCAGAAAAATTGCGTGCGTGCAAAAGCGCTGACGAACGCAAAGCCATGCGCACGCCAGCTCCCCCATAGACTGCAATGTTATTTTTTGCGCATAGCATGCGCACACGTGCGCACGCGTTTTTTTAAAGCGGTTGTCCGAAAAAAAAAAATGCAACATGTAGCGTCTAGCGCGTATGGGCGCACACCGGGAAAATGCGCAGCGCACGACAAACGCACATGAACGCGTGCAAGCGCTAGACCCTGCGCCCGCCATGTTAAAGATAGGGGAACATTGCGCAAGCGTCCGATAGCGCACGATGCGCTGCGCAAAAAAACACAAGTGTGAAAGTACCCTAAGTCTTGAGAATAAAAAATATGACTGCTGTAGAAGCAGCGCCATTCATGTCCACATGCATGTGGCTCGTATTGCAGCACATCAGCGTTGACATCAATGCTGGACTAGAGGCCTGTTTGTGGCCTGTTTTTCTAATCTCATACAACCAGGTTAATTATTTATACTCCTTTTGTACCATGGTCATTTTTTTAATTTGCATTTTATATGAATCCAGTATTATTTCAGTATTACAAAACCTTTTTTGGCTGCATACATGAGAGACTTTGGTTAGGGTTGTATAACTAATGTCTTGGCAGCCATTTAATTTATTATTTATAGTGGAGATTTTTTGGGGTGATTTGTAAATTTTAAGCCGTAGACAGTGATAAGGATCAATGCTAAGATCTCGCTGATTGCTAGAAGCAATTCATCCAGATTGTCTCTGAACCTGCTTTCCTATACGAGACGTCGAGACCTAATAAGTGTATGTTATTATATGCAGGGGCGAACATGCCATTGGTGTAAAATGTGCAGCTGCACAGGGGCCCAAGAAGTCAGGGGGCCATCACCATCTCCAAAACAGGTAGAATTGTGCATTATGATGAGTTATTGGACTGCAAAGGGCCCATATATTGTTCTTGCTCAGGGGCCTCTTCTCACTGTGTCCACTACTGATTAAATGGGACTGTAACACATATAACTTCGTTGAGTAGTAATGTCGCTTGTATCACATGATCCTTGAGAGACGTTTCCCACAATCCAAAATCACAGTCCATTATATGCCCTGCCCCACTGAACCCAAGAACACCTCCAGAAACAGAAGTGACATGACATCACATTGCTGCTGGACATGACATCACATTGCTGCTGGACATGACATCACATTGCTGCTGGACATGACATCACATTGCTGATAAACAGAAAATGTTATTTGTAAATCCCTTTTTTTCTTCAATGCAGTATGTTTATCAAGAACAAAAAATTATCCAAATATTTCTGGACACTCATTTAAGTTTGTGTCGAACAGAAACAGTCAGCAAGAAGGTAATTATGGTATTAATGTGTTTAGGACGCTGTATCTGCGGTAGGCTAATAACTCTGTTGCTATTTCCCCTTTCAATCTGGATTCAGTCTATAAATCTGATCTAGTCACTTATATGAAGGTTCGTTAGGAAGACGTTAATGAGCTCAGATAACTGAGGGTTTTATAGAGCGGCACCTGCTTGTGAAATAATGAATATTCATTCAGTGATTTGCTTGGATATCGATGCTTCCTGGAATTCAAGGGGAATCAGGTTATGAGCCCGCTGTGATTTATACAGAAGGGCTCAGACAGACAGTAGCACAACAACTTTTTAGGGGCTTCTTCGTTTGCATATGATGATGATGTCATTATTAGATCATCTTGAATTCAAAGACATGACCCAAAATAAGTTAAAATCACCAAGATTAGCTAACCACATCAGTGGCAGAGGAACGATGAATCATTTAACAACATTTTGGTTTAATATATGTTCAGAGTGATGCAGAAATATTGAGATAAATGATGATAATGTGTCTGTTTGCTATCACCACTAGGGGGAGCTCACTGCATACAACTCACACATTGAACTCAGTAATAAATATGTATGCAGTGAGCTCCCCCTAGTGGTGGTTGCAGACAGAATTGAATAATTTAAAGGAAAACTGTCAGATGATTGTCAGGTCTCTCCCTAGGTACTCACAAGGTAGAGATCTGTCAATCACCTGCATAGGCACTCAGAAGAGCCAGCCGGGGATGGAGCCAGACTATTCTGTATTTAATATACCTGGCTGCAATTGTCCAGTTCCCTTTAACCCTGAACCATCTTAGTTACTTATAACTGCGGAGGTCCACTTGCATTGTAGTGTACTTCTTGTTTATTTCGAATGCAATATCTGCACTCAAAATTTGCAGCAAATCTGCCTAATTTCTGCTCACGACCTAAGAGATAGAAGAATTAAAGGGTTTGTGCAGGATTAGAAGGACATGGCTGCTTTCTTTAAGAAACAGCACCACACCTAATTATGGTTTGGTCTGGTATTACAGCTTTGCTCCTTTTAAGTAAATAATGGATGAGTCATGAAGAAGTTTTGCATTGTTGTTTTTTCTATGCTGCTTCACCTGTTACCCCTGGACGCTACCTTTTCTGATGTTCTGTTCCTTGTCACCACTAGCGGACAGATCTGTTTATTTTTTGCATGTGGCTTCTATTGACCTGCATAGGATTCTAGCATGGATCGCCGCCTAGAGGTGACAATATGCAGCACAACTTTTTTAAAAACACTGCATATTAGAAAACGTGACAAATCTTATATGAATGTTGTTTCGTTTATAACAGTGGAGGTTCGATAAATTGACCAGATAACGGACATGGAGATCTTACTCACCTTATTTACCTTCCTCTTAGTAGACTATTAATCGTTATGGAAAGGTCTCTGTTATTTGCTCAGGTTCAATATTACAAAGCTTTTAGGAGAACAGGGGACACATCTTCTAACGAGCACTTAATTCCAGAATAAGTGCATCATGGACCTGGCAGGTCGAGATGGTAAAGAGCTCCATCATACCTGCTTTTGCCTCAGTTCCCCCATTAGAGATGCAAATGTTACATTTTACTTGTGTCAAATAATAACTTTACTGAAAAAAAAGCAAAACTAGTACAGGACGCGAAGTGCATGGTGCAGAAGTCCCTGCTGGGATGCGTGCATTAAGGTTAGCAGGTCAGCCATTTATAGGAAGGCAGAATGAGAGCATTATACAGAAGGCAAAGAACCCGCTTTACAAATAACATAACTCTAGGCGTACAGTATCTGCGGCAGCGACTCCCACGCGTTTCATGACTCTTCCTTGTTGGCTGTTGTTGGTGATGGAAGGTGTTTTAGGTCCACAGCTCCCCACAGAACATAATCTGGAGGTGTGAGATTGGATGGCCACGGTGAACCTATGTCCCTAACATTAATCTATCTCCCGAGACATTGCACATGGAAACTAGGCGCCATCTGTGTATGCATAATCAGGGAGTGAGCGATCTGATGAAAAGGCCAGAAGATAGGTTGTTAATATTGCACCGTGATTATGATCTACGGTGCAATAAACAGATGCGAAATATATATCCTTTTTAGCTTTATGCTAATTGAACCCTCCGCCTGCCTAGTGGCATCTGGAGACAGAGAGAATACTGGCCTTAAAAGTTCATCCCTTATTGGCAGGATAATAGGTTATGTATGGTTACTCTTGGCCTGGCTGCTGAGATCCCCAAAATACCCAGAACAGAGGTCCCAAAGTCCTTTGTGTGATTGAACATGTGCAATCAGCACTCTTATAGACAGCAAATAGGGCAGTGGTCGCACATGCTCACTACAACTCCTTTCACTCAGGACTTTGGTATATACTTTCTCTTGGTTGGTGGGGAGTCTCCAGCGACCAAAAAATTATCACCCATCCACAGGATTTCTGTAGTTAAGGGAGCAACCCTTTTATAAGAAGTATTTCTCCAGACATTTCTTTTTCTTCATGATAAGCTGATCAAAGGATGTCATACTGTCACGACCCAAATAATGAACTGTAATTTGTATGAACTTGCCCTCTGTTCAGTTTTCCTACAGCACCCCCACTGGAGAAATGAGGTATTACATGATTCCTATTGAAATGAATAAACTGTCTGTATAAAGCACATACATGCTGAGTCCTCCAAAGTGCAAGACGTCATTTGTGCCTTATAATCCATGAGGATTTTAATAAGGGACCATTATATTTTTTTTAAATCTCCAAATATGATCGAAATGGGGGCAAACCTTATAACCTGTGTTGAGTTTTCAGTGAAACCATAAACGCAAAACATGGATTGAAGCTCCTTCACCTCCAATTTATCCTCAGGACCCTCAGTTGTCACTTATAGAACTATTGTCCTCTAATGTGACACTGGGGTCTTTGGATCCCACCCAGCACTAGGGATTAATAATAATTGCCTCCCCCCTCTGCCATCTATGTCTTGAAGTGCATCTTGTAGCTATTATTTTTCTTATTTTCCTGAAAATGACGTCGACTTGTATTATAAAACGACAGAACCTCGAAAAGTCTTGTCCCATTTCCCTGCTTGGAAAGGACAGAACATCGTGTCTCTCAGGTTGTTTGGAAGGGAAATAATGACAGTAATGACAATGATTATATCTGTAACTGCTTACCGGCCCTTTAATCGGCTTTTTTCTAATTTGTATATTGCCAATTAGACTGAGCTCGAAATTTAAATTATTCTTCCGTCTGGGAGAGTTTTATAATAAGGATTCAGCTGAAGAGGTCGAACGCCTGCAACCTGGGAGATACGGATGATGGTTCTGTCGTATCGGTGCTTAGATTATGAAACTGATTCTTGTTATCAGCGTCGATTGATGTCTTTTGAGGGTTTCCAGAGTATCAACCATTTTACAAGTCACCACAAAGGGAAGTGGAGAATCTGCTTGATATCCGTCCTCAAGGGTCTTAGATAATGAGGGCACCAGACATTACTGTCTTAAGACAATGATGTCAGAAATGCAGAATGGTATATGAAGCTTCAGGGTGTTAGTGGGTTCTTTGCGTAGAGATTCTTGTATCCAAGAGATCCAGAGATCAGGCATAGAGATCCAGAGATGTACATGAAGCAATGTGTCTGAAATTCAAGCTTCATGGACTCCAAAGTGATTTTTACCATCAGAGGCAACATGGCTACAGAGGTTTAGTCCAAGGATAGCAGTGGTGACTGATATAGGTCCCATGGACTCAAGATGTTATCTGTTGGATTTGGTCATGCAAGGTATCTACTCTATCTATCTGTCTATCATCTATCTATTATATATTATCTATCTATTATCAATCTATCTCATAAATTACTATCACCTTTCTATCTAGCTCTCTTATCTCAAAGATATCATCTATCATTTGTACATCTCTGATTTATCAGTCATGGCTGAACATGTTGGCACCCTTGAAATTGTTCCAGAAAACAAAGTGTCATTCTTTATATCTAATCTATCTATCTATCTATCTATCTATCTATCTATCTATCTATCTATCTATCTATCTATCTATCTATCAATCTATCTATCAATCTATCTATCTTATTTATTTTTGTAGAACCATTGGCTCCATGGTGCTGTACATGAGGAGGGTTACATGCAAAATACAAATATAGATTACAATGGCCAAACTAACTTTGACAGACTGGTACAGAGGGGAGAGGACCCTGCCTTGTGGGCTAACATTCTACAAGATAAAGGAGAAGGACAAAGTAGATTGAGGGTTGCGGCAGCTCCGGTAGTGGTGAGGTGGCAGGGGGTCATTGAGGGCTGTAGTTTTCTTGAAGAGATGGGTTTTCAAGTTCCTTCTCAAAAGTTCCGAATGTGGCGATTGGCGAATAATCGGACGTGTTGGGGAACAGAATTCCGGAGGATGGAGGATACTCGGGAGAAGTCTTGAAGGAAGTATGTCAAGTAACAGGTGCAAGCAATATGAAAATCACATCTGAAACCAGATAAAAAGGGGAGAAGTTGACTCAATCATTGCATTGTGTGTCTGTGTGTGCAACACTAAGCATGGAGAACAGAAAGAGAAGAAGAGAACTATCTGTGGACTTGAGAACCAAAATTGCTGAAAAATATCAACAATCTCAAGGTTACAAGTCCATCTCCAGAGATCTTGATGTTTCTTTGTCAACAGTCCGCAACGTGGGTGGCAGAGAAAAATTGATGAAAGGTTGCAACATAGGATAGACCAAATGGTGGATAAGCAGCCCAAATCAAATTCCGAAGAAATTCAAGCTGTCCAGCAGGCTCAGAGTGCATCCGTGTCAGTGCAAATTATTCGTTGACATTTGAATGAAATGAAACGCTATGACAGGAGACTCAAGAGGACTCAACTGCTGACACAGACACAAAGAGAGGGACTGCAGTTTGCCAAAATGTACACGAGTAAGGCAAAATCCTTCTGGGAAAGCGTCTTGTGGACAGATGAGACCAAGATAGAGCTTTTTCGTAAAGCACATTCTACTGTTTACCGAAAACGCATTGAGGCCTGCAAAGAAAAAAAACACAGTACCAACAGTCAAATATGGTGGAGGTTCAAAGATATTTTAGGGCTGTCTTGCTGCCTTTGGCACTAGGTGCCTTGACTGTATGCAAGGCATCATGAAATCTGAAGATTACGGATTTTGTGTCGAAATATAGTGCCCAGTGTCAGAAAGATGGGTTTGTGTCCTAGGTCATGGGTCTTCCAGCAGTACAATGACCCCAAACATACTTCAAAAAGCATCCAGAAATGGATGAAAACAAAGCACTGGAGAGTTCTGTAGTGGCAGCAATGAGTCTGGATCTAAATGCCAATGAACACCTGTGGAGAGATCTTAAAATTGCTGTTGGGAAAAGGCGCCTTCAAATATGAGAGACCTGGAGCAGTTTGCAAAAAAAGACTGGTTAAAAATTCCAGTTGAGAGGTGCAGGAAGCTTGTTGATGGTTATAGGAGCTATTGATTGTTAGTTATTCCAAAGGGTGTGCAACCAGATATTAAATTGAGGGTGCCAACATTTTTGTTTGGCTCATTTTTGGGGTCTATCTATCTCTTTATATATGTACTAGATGGAGGCCCGATGCTATCGCATC
>VIAB01000902.1:157076-170934 GCA_009801035.1 Oophaga pumilio
TCCTATGTACAAGAATATAAGTACTATAATACTACCCCTATGTAGAAGAATATAAGTACTTTAATACTGCCCCTATGTGCAAGAATATAACTACTATAATACTGTCCCTATGTACATGAATATAACTACTATAAGTCCGGTGTCACACTTGCGAGTGTGATGCAAGAAACTTGCGTGAGTGTCTCACATAAACACCTGGCACTGCCACCGGCACTCAAACCGGAGCATGCGGCTGCATGTATTTCTATGCAGCTGCACACTCTGGTCCCGAGTGCAGGCTGTGCCGGATGTTGATGCGAGAAACTCGTGCAAGTTTCTCGCATCACACTCGCAAGTGTGACACCGGCCTAATGCAGATCCTATGTACAAGAATATAACTACGATAATAATACCGATATGTATAAGAATACAACTGGTATAATACTGCTCCCATCAAAATGGATGTGAACAGATCGGTCATTTTGATCACTTATAATTAGATTGTTAATAATTATTATTATGTCACTTGTGCTGTGTTATTTTCACTCCCTTCTACAGGTGGATATTATTTTCCACAGAGGCTTGTTGTGGGCAGCGGATCCAGCGCTTCAGTATTTTGCATGTTCTGTGATAAGAATAAGAAGATTCCATCCAAAGCCATAACCTGGGGTCTGAACCTGGCAGAGCAGTTCTCCTCCAGGCATTACACAGCAGTGAGCGATTACATTGGAAAAGTCACAATTGACAATCTAAATACGACAACGCCAAAGGGAAAGTTCCAGTATGATGCATTGTATTGCTGCGTCCAGGGCATTGGGTGCCAACCCCGATATGCAGAAATCTTCGTCATAGGTAACAATACTGGTCTCTGCTTTTGATTGTGGGGATGTAGCTAAAGGGGGTGCAGAGGAAGCAGTTGTATCCTGATCCGGATGCCTGAGGGTGCCTAAAAAGGAGACACCAGGTGGGAGCCTTGTAACATATCCTGAATTGAAGCCAGAAGCTTCCAGTTATTCCTCTCTACATGACCTGACACATCTTATATGGGGGAAATCTAATCGGCCAAGGACATTTCCTTCTAGTTGGATAAGGATTTGATATTTTTTCATCCCATTTGTTTAGGAAGACTTATAAAATTTACTGCGAAGGAAGCTGCAAATAGAAACCTACGCAGATTGTAGCAAACTGATTGCTGCGGTTATCGTGTTCATTTTTTTCTTTGCACCAGATTTAATAAATCTTCTTTAGGTTAGAATATCCTATAGACAATAATCCAGATCCAAGGTATTTCTTCTTTATATTTTCTTGGGCACACCTGCAGACAATTACAAAAATTGACAAATGCGATGGAGCTCCTTTTACCTGGGCAATTTCTCTAGACCAGATTGCTCCATCTGCACAGATAAGCAAGGTGGGGTCTACCTGAATGAAGCGCTTAATTTACCCCCTGGAAGAAGAACTTTTGGCCAGGAGTCAAGGTTTGGTTGCTTGTTTAATGGATTGACTAAACTTCAGCCATAATCTAGAGATTGTTTTCTTCCCTTTAAGCCCCATTTTTTTAACCTCTAATCACTGGGTCTAGAAAGAGCGAGGGCACCTTCTATTTCTACGTGATCGAGGCTGCAGTAAGGGTTTCATGTGATTCTTGTAGTAGATCTATGACTCTGTGGACTCGCAGAGTGGAAGAGCAAAGGTAGCAAAGTATATTCCTGACTGCAGATGTATTTCAGACAATTTTGACATTGCCCAAAGAGCCATGATCAAAAGGGACACATAATCCTTTATTCATATGTACAGCCTGCTGCAGAAAGTTAAGTATGCTCAGGTGTATCATAACTATGATGCTAAATCTGTACCGGGACACGTGTCATTTATAACACTGGTGTCCTTATACGTGGCAGAAAAGCATCTACATCCCCCCAGGCACCAGGACCCGGCATGACTGCCATCTCCACACCCCATATGGCTTCCTCTCCTTGCATATATAGTAATTCTATTTTATCTATTTCATCATTAAATAGACACTAATATCAGCATTACGTGTGAAACCAATGGAGAAATTACAGTTATGACCTGCAGGTGGATGCCCAAGCAAGTAATCCCCCTAAAAGACATCACCTTGACATTCCGATATTATGTGTAAGTGTTTGCCTGTTCTATGGATACAAAGGGATGAGACTTTACTGCCATCCTGTGGTTTACTATGAGTATAGCACAACTGCTTTCCTTTGCTTCTCTACTGCACTGGACGTACTGTATGTGATAGCACAGGACGGTTAATAAAGATTGATCATGTCCAATCACTAGAAGTGACCACCGGGCCACCAGGATCAACATAGTGCCTCTCCAGGAAATAACAATTAGTGAACTATCGATTGGATGGGTCATCAGTATGGGATCGGTGGGATTCTGACACCCCTCTGATCTGCTGAAATCAAGTGAATGAAAGTTAAAATGCATTACTTACTCATTTAGTAATGTATGGGGCTGCTGTGCTTTGCCCCCTGAATCACCCACATCAGGCCGCTGCTGGAGCAGATTTCAGCTGATTGGTGACGGTGCCAGGTTCAGAACACCCATCGAGCTCATATGGAGGAACTGTCCTATGGATAAGGCATCAGTTGTTTGGTCCTGGAAAACCTTTTTAACCCACTAGACACCAGGGATCAAAATATTAACCCACTAGACACCAGAGATTAAAATATTAACCCAGTAGACACCAGGGATCAAAATATTAATCCACTACTCACCAGAGATCAAAATATTAATCCACTAGACACCAGAGATCATAATATCAATTACTAAGTACACAAATATTAACCAACAAGACACCAGGGATACACGTGCTATGCTACAAGAAGTCAGTGAAAAATATACGTACCCAATATACTCCAGAGAGAAATGAGGAATGACAGTATTAGCCCACTAGACACCAAGAATAGAAGTATCAACCCACTATACAACTGGGATAATAGTGTTAACTCACAAAAGTATAATGTATATATTGTAACCCAAAATCCTCCAAGGATAAAACAGGTACAACTATACTAACCCTCTAGACTCCAGGGACACAAGTATTAGCCCAGAAGACACCAGGGAAACAAGTATTAGCCCAGGAGGCACAATTATTTGCCCAGAAGAGATCAGGGACACAAGTATTAGCCCAGGAGACTCCAAAGACACAAGTATTAGCTCAGGAGACTCCAAGGACATAAGTATTAGCACAGGAGACTCCAATGACACAAGTATTAGCCCAGGAGACTCCAAGAACACAAGTATTAGCCCAGGAGACTCCAGGGACACAAGTATTAGCTCAGGAAACACCAGGGACACAAGTATCAGCCTGGGAGACTCCAAGGACACAAGTATTAGCCCAGGAGACTCCAAGGACACAAGTATTAGCTCAGGAAACTCCAAGGACACAAGTATTAGCCCAGGAGACTCAAGGGACACAAGTATTAGCCCAGGAGACTCCAAGGACACAAGTATTAGCTCAGGAAACTCCAAGGACACAAGTATTAGCCCAGGAGACTCCAATGACACAAGTATTAGTCCAGGAGACTCCAGGGACACAAGTGTTAGCCCAGGAGACTCCAGGGACACAAGTATTAGCTCAGGAGACACCAGGGACACAAGTATTAACCCACAGAACACCAGGAACACCAGTATTAACCTACAAGGCTCCTGTAAATATATAGCAATTCGTTATGCTCTACGGAGAACTCAGCAATAATGTTAACCCTTTAGACACCAGGGATACATGTATTAATCTATTAGACACCAGAGACACTGGTATTAATTTTACTAGCCAATTTAGATGAAAGGAAAATGAGCTTACCAACTTTTCATATCTCCAATATGCCCTCCCTGCATAATAACATGAGACTACACTTTAGCATTACTACTTCTGTTGTTATTATTATTACAACTATTAGTTTCTGTACTAATTCTTCCAGCGCCACTAGTACTGTTATTAATACTGACACTACTCATATTACTATTGTTGTCACAATCACTATTCCTTATAATGACAATTATGCTAGTATTATAACCTACTTGTACACAGCTGGCAGCTGTAGAGCGACACGTGGTGTTCCCTGGGCTCCAAACTACAGAATTTGTGTCGCCCTATGGTGCTCTATATTATAGACCTACTTTCCTAGAAACAATGCTGCCAGTGAAAAATAGCCCTGAAGTAAGGTTCCACCAAGCTGCAACATGTTTGTGTTCATGAAGGGTAAAACTGCTACTACGACGCTTCCTGTCATTATGATTCCAGCAGAGGATATTACTACGAACAAGTCAGCGACTAACCGTAAATTGCATTACGTTATTGTTTTTTTTAAGGGAGATGAACTACCATTTATTTGAGACAGATATAAAATATGACGCTTCCGCTATGAAGATCTGTGAGATGCAGCCGGACGGCTCCTATCAATGCATTTTCAATAAAATCAAGATCATGTCCAGTTATTACATGTGGGTTGAAATACAACACCCATCCGGCACCCTGCGATCTCCTCCTGTGTCTCTGAGGCCCATTGATATTGGTAAGAAGCACGCTAAATTGCACAGTTGTCTGTATAATGTAGGGACGGCCATATTGCATCACGTCTCAAGGTGATATAATGAAGAACCCCCAAAATACTCTGGACCCGATTCATCACTTGCGATTTTTTTAAAGTTACTTTTTTTTGCCTTGTGGTATTCACTAGTGGTTTTTGCACCAAATTCTTAAATATAGTGCATGTGGTTCATGAATTGGGGCAAAATTCAAAAAATGCTTTTTATTTTGCAACTTCTCAGCACCAAAAGTCATAAGTCCATTAAAAAGTCGCAAAAATGCGACATACCAAAAACTACTCCAGAAACCTTACTCCAGGGGGGAAGTGGAGTGAAATGCGCCATAAAAATGCAAAAAAGGTAAAAGTTGCATTTCGTGAATCTGTGTGGATAAGAAAGTTGTTGAGGAAAAAAAAAAGACTTAAAGACAACCTGTCAACATAATTTAACCTGCTAAAGTAAAGGTATGGCCATGATATACTGATTTAATGGATACTTGTAGTGAAAAAAATCTGTAGCTCAGTTCTTGTTTAATTCACCTTAGAAGTTTTGGTGCAATAGCAGGATGGACTGTGGGTAGGGTCTTCAGCTCTGCTGTGGCCCCTCCGCATTTGTTCGAGCCTCCTTGCCCCATGAGCAGCGCTTGCGCGCATACACTTCCTGGCGTTATCCAGCAAATAGTTGCCGGAGACACTGCATGCTCGGATTTACCTTACGGTCGCACATTGAGATCTCAGCTTATCATTGAGCAGAGATCCCAGCCTGTGCAGGTGCAGCCACCTGCGCCATTTTTTTGGAGACCACTGGAGGTTAATCTGAGCATGCGCCGAATCTGGCGCCATTTTGTTGGAGAACGCCAGGACATGAATGTACGTGCGTAATTTATAAAACGACGCTCATACAAATGCGGAGGGGCCACGCCAGAACCAAAGACCCTACCCACAGTCCTGTCCGGATGCAAGAAGAGGCTATTGCACCAAAACTTCTAATGTGAATTAAACAAGAACCGGGCTACAGATTTTTTTCACTACAGGTATCCATTAAATCGGTATAACAGGGCCATTATAGCCATACATTTATCTGATGACAGATTCTGTTTAAGAAGAGACAACTTAAAAAGTGGTGTAAAATGTATAGAGAATAAGGTGCAAATACTAAAGACCCTAAAAAGGAGCAAATCAGCCCAGAAAAATGGAGAAACAGCAATGATGAATCAGGGCCTCTGTGCCTAATTATCAGATACCGGATCACAATAAGAATTGTTCATCCAAGTCTGTTTGTCGCCACCTGCAGGTAGAGGGTAGGATTTACACATCTCTGACAGATGAGGATACATGGTGCAATTCCTATAATTAAATCTAATAGTCTGTGACAGTAGTGCGATGTGATACATAGCTCAGCTGCAGCAGAACATCAAAATACACACCTAAGCTATCACAAAATATCGTAAGACACACCTCAGATGCTGCAAAACCTCATGATACACTCATTAACTGCTGCAGAATCTCGTGATGCATACCTCAGCTGCTGCAGAACCTCATGATACACACTTTAATTGTTGCAGAACATCCTTCAGAACATTATAATACACATTGCACATGCTGAAGAACATCAGAATACCTTTAGCGACTGCAGAACTTTACTTTATACACATCAGCTGCTGCAGAACCTCATAATTCACACCTCAGCAGCTGTAAAACTTTCTATTTACACACCACACTTGCTGCAGAACCTCATGCTGCTGCAGAACTGCATTATACATAACTCAGCTGCAGCAAAACATAATACTTAAGCTGCTGTAGAACATCATTACATACACCTCAGCTGCTGCAGAACCTCATGATACACACCATAATTGTTGCAGAACATCCTTCAGAACATTATAATACACATTCCACATGCTGAAGAACATCATAATACCTTTAGCGACTGCAGAACTTTACTTTACACACATCAGCTGCTGCAGAACATCATAATACACACCTCAGCAGCTATAAAACTTTCATTTTACACACCACACTTGCTGTAGAACCTCATAATATACACCTCAGCTGCTGCAGAACTGCATTACACATAACTCAGCTGCCGCAAAACATAATACTTCAGCTGCTGTAGAACATAATTACGTACACATCAGCTGCTGCAGAACTGCATTATACACAACTCAACTGGTGCAGAACATAACACTTCAGCTGCTGCAGAACCTCATGATACACGCTTCAGCTGCTGCAGAACTGCACAACATTCATACTGTACTTAGAATATTCCATTATATGCAATTGTTCTGTAGAGATTGTCTCATCTCCTCTGTATATAGTGAAGCCGTACGCTCCACAGATGGTGCAGGCTGAGATGATGGCGGACACCGAACATGCCACGAGACGTTTACATGTGAGCTGGGGACGGCCGAGGTTTGTAGTAGAAGACATCTTTTACCAGCTCCGGTATCGGCTACAAGGACGGGAGGCAGAATGGCAGGTACTCAGTCCCTGAAGTTACAACTGATACCTGTATGATGGTCATTATTACAAAAAAGCACAAGCGAACCTCCATAAAACCCCACACAGTAATAAAGGAAGTTATTACAGTGAAAAGGATCTAAAAATATTGATATTTGGCAAAATTAATAATAACCAAGAGTTAAAGGATTTTATAGAAATTAAAAAATTTAGCTGATGGCAGCAAATATGAGAGAACAAAGTTCTGCAGAGGCCAGTGACTGACTGCAGCGGTCACGTGTGCATGTACGACGTGTCATCACTGCAGGAGATTTCAACAAGACTGACTCCCTCTAGTGGTGGCTACCAGTAACCTGCGTTTTATCATTTCTATGTCTATACATAGGATGTAAAGTTCTGCCTAAAAATAACATTTTAGACCTATATAGATTTAAATACAAATTGTTAGCCAAGAGTGGCTCACCTGTTAAGGTTATTGTCATAATTGGACAAACTATTTATGCGTATTGAAAATGTACAATGGATATAAAAAGTTTACACACCTCTGTTAAAATGACAAGTTTTTACCATTTTAAAAAATCCTACCATGAAGAATAATTTCAGAACTTTTTCCGCCTTTAATGTCGCCCATAATCTGTACAAATCCATTTGGGAAACAAACTAAAATAATTTGAAAGGGAGAAATAAAAATAACAAAACTAAGATAATCTGGTTACATAAGTGTGAACATCCTCATATAATTAGTTGTGTTCAGAAATAGCCAATCACATTTACATTCATGTTACATAGTAGTCAGTGCTCAGCTGCCGTCATTTACAGGGATTCTGGTTAACTCCATATAAAGTTTTCCTGTTCTAGGAAAATCTTCCTGAAATATCCTTCCATTTTGCAGCACAAGCCATGGTCTGTAAACAGCTTACAAAACAGCAAAGGGATCTCATTGTTGAAAGTTATCAGTCAGGAGAAGGATACAAAAAAGAGTTTCAAATCATTAGATCTACCATGGAGAACTGTGAAGACATCGCTGTGGAACACTGTGAAGATGTCATCAAGAAGTGGCTTCAATTTGGCATAACAGTGACATTACCTAGAAATGGATGTCCCTCTAAAATTGATGAAAGGACAAGAAGAAAATTGGTCCGGGTGGCTACCAAGAGGTCGACAGAAACATTAAAGGAGCTACAGGAATTTCTGTCAAGTACTGATTGTGTCCTGCACGTGACGACAATCTCCCGTATTCTTCATATGTCTGGCTCGTAGGTTATAGTGGTGAGATGGAAGCCTTTTCTAACAAAGAAAAGCAACCAGGCCCAGCTATGTTTTGTCAAATACTACATCAAATCTGGCAAAATCAAGTGGGATACTGTGTTATATCTGATTAAACCAAGGTGGAACTTTGGGATATATTTCCAAAAGTTATGCTTGGTGCAATGCTAAAACTGCACATCATCAAAAAAAAAATCACACCCACAGTGAGGCATGGTGGCGGCATCATTGTACTTTGGGGCTATGTTTTGACAGCTGGAACTGGGGCTTTGGTCAAGGAGGAGGGAATTACGAACAGTTCCAAATTTCAGTCAATGATTGCAACAAATCATTCAGGTCTTTGCAAAAAAATCTGATGATGAAGATACATTCACCTTTCAGCACAGCAATGAACATAAGAACCTTAAAATCAACTAAAGAATGGCTTCACCAGAAGAACACAGTTATGGAATGGCTCAGCCTGAGCCCAGACCTGAATCCAACTGAAAATCTGTGGGAGACATGAAGAGAGTGCTGTACAGAGGAGATGTCCTCGCAACCCTTACAGATTTGGAGATACTGCAAGGAAGAGCGGGTAAAGATCACCAATTGTAGATCTGCCACCTGATAGACTTCTACCCAAAATACTGAATAGTGTCATAAATTTAACAGGTTCTTCAGCAAAGTATTGATGGGAGTACATATTTATGCAACCACATTATTTAAGTTCTTTATTTTTCCTCATCCACCCGAAAAGATTTTGGCTTACTTTTCAACTGAATTGTTTGTACAGATTATGGTTGAAATTAAAGGTGGAAAAAAGTCCTGAAATGATTGTTGTTGGTAGGATTTTTTTACATGTCAAAAACTGGGTATTTTATCAGGGGTGTGTAGACTTTTACATCCACTGTATTTAGGAGATGTACATAACAAAGCCTCAAACGTCTGCATTCTCAGGTTATAGACATTTACGGAAATGAATCTGCTACCATATTTCAAGTAGATGTCTGCCAGGCTTACACCATTCAGGTCCGATGCCAAGTGGTTAATGTGTCTGACATCTGGAGTAATTGGACCAATCCTCTTGATACAGTCGTCAAAGACCTCAAAGGTTGGAATATTCATTCAATCAAAATGTGAATGTGTTGTGATGTCATGAATTGTATGATGAAACATCTTATGTGATATGTCCTGTGTGATGTCATTTCTTCCCTGATGTAACATCTTGTGTGATGTCACTCCATTTCTTGTGTGATGTCATGTCCTGCGTGATGTCATGTCATTTTTTGTGTGATGTAACATATTGTGTAATGTCATGTCCTGCGTGATGTCATACACTGTGATGTAATGTCTTGTGTGATGTCATGTCCTGTGAGATGTAACATCCTGTGTGGTGTAATTTCCTGTGTGATGTCATACACTGAATGTTGTAACATTGTGTAATGTCATGTGCTGTGTGATGTCATACAATGTGTGGTGTAAAGTCCTGTGTGATGTAACATCCTGTGTGGTATAATGTATAGGTGTGATGTCTTTTCCTGTGTGATGTGATGTCATTTCTTATGTGATGTCACGTCATGTGTGATGTCATGTCCTGTGTGATGTCATGTCTTGTGCCATGTCATGTCTTGTGTGATGTCATACACTGTGTGGTGTAATTAATTGTGTGATGTAACATCCTGTGTGGTATAATGTATTGGTGTGATGTCATTTCCTGTGTGATGTGATGTCATTTCTTATGTCATGTCATGTCTTGTGTGATGTAACATCTTGTGTGATGTTGTGTCCTGTGTTATATTATTTCCTGGGTGATGTCATGTTCTGTATGATGCCATGCCGCTTTGATATTATCATGTCTTATGAACGCATGTATTAAGTGATGTCATGTCTTGCATGATGACTTTTTTTTTATGAGCTATCACATCTTAGTTTGATGTTCTACAGAACCTTCGAGTGGTCCAGAATTTTGGAGAATTATGACAAAAAAAAACATTCAGAAAGGAGACAACATTACATTGGTTTGGAAGGTAAATAACATGTGTTTGGAAAAATGCATTCAACCCCTTCATCCCCATATCCACACACCTACTACTTGCACTGTGCTTGTCAGTAGAGATGAGAAAATTTGTTTGGATTTTGGCCCTGAATCTGATTTTGACATATTCGGGCCATATTCTAACACTACTCGTGTCGAATGTTTGTCTTATGATCGGTGCCGAACATATTCGGTAATTTTTTACTCCCATTGACTCTAATGACGTTCGGCTGTGTTCGACGATTATTGCAAAAACAATATTTGAGTCCGATCATATTCGGAACCGAATCCGAACAAATTCGCTCGTCTCCATTTATCAGTTGCCCTGCAGCACTAACTAATTCCCTGGCTCTGAATCAACTCCAACCCAGACCATGAAAAGATATGGTCCCGAACTAAGATATTGATGAATTATCCATAGTATAGGACATCAGTATCAAATTGCAGAGGGTCTGAGCTGCTATATCCAGATACGGCCACTGTGAGTTTAACTTTAAAGAGTGTATCCGGGACTTTACAAATAAAGCAAAAAAATGTATCTAAGCACTAACAGGCAGGTCATTGCAACTTACCTGTCTGTTGTACATGGCGCCGTTCTCCCCGACACAGTGCGGTCACAGACGCTCCTGCCGGAGATCCAGCTGCCTCTGCTGACCCGACGGGGCAGGACTTCTGAGGTCATTCTGATTGACAGCTGGATCCCTGCTGCCTAACTGGGGGAGCCGGCTGTCAATCAAAATGACCGTGGAAGTCCCATCCTGTCGTGTCAGCAGAAGCAGCTGAATCTCCGTCCGGAGCGTCTGTGACCGCCTGTGCCAGAGAAGAACTGCGCTGTGCACAACAGGCACATAAGTTGCAACTACCTGCCTGTTAGTGCCTATATACATTTTTTGTAAAGTCCTTTAATGAGGGGAATCATGGATGTAGAGAGTCAGATTTGTGCCGCTTCATATATAATAGGGTAACTGATTTTTGGAGGTTTTTTTTTATTTTTTTGCAGCCATTACAGAAGGCGCAGTCACTGTGTAGCATTCATGGCTATGAACTTGTACAACAAGTGTCCAATATCATCAGCTGGTCCACGTATGTGGGCAATGTCACCAACTATACCCTGACCCTGCAGCACAGTGCCGTCACACTGACGATGCGAGCTGTCAACTCTATGGGGCATTCAAAGATGAACCACAATTTAACGCTGTCAGAAGACGTGAGCAAAGGTAACAAATCGTAAGGAAACTTGTGCTCATATAATAAGTTTGTGCCATGTCTTATTACGATATTATTTATTTAGCTTATATATTACCATTAATTATCACTGTCCCCATTGGGACTCACAATCTAAACTTCCGATCAGTTTGTCAGTGTGTTTTATTAGTCTGCTATTCTATTCATATTATCAGTACATAATATGAACATTATTATCAGCATATTATTATTGTATTATATGTATATTAGGCTGTCATTATACATCTGGATATTATAAGCGAATAACTATTCTGTTACTATACAATTATTATGTGTGTATTACCAGTCTATTATAATATTAATAATACTCTAAATGTATAAATGAGTGTGCTACATTAGCTGTTATTATATGTGTATTATCAGTCTTTTGTAGGTATATTTTTTCAGTTATTACAGATGCATTATGAGTCTGATTTACTTATATCATTAGTTTACTGTAAGCGCTGTATCAGTCTGTTATTAGTAAATTAGTATATTATTAGTTTATTGTAGGTATATTTTGAGTCTGTTATTATATAGTTATTATCAATCTAATACACAGATGTGTCCTTCCTTAAAGGGATTGTGTAGAGAAAATTACTTCTCGCTTATTTACAGAAATTATAATAAATCATTGATAGGTAAGAGTCCTTGCCATCAGACCCCCAAAAATCGGGAGAATGGGACATTTTTATCCTCATTATAGAATGGATCGGCATTGTACATGCTCGACTACTGCTCTTTTCATTCCCTTTGTGGCTGCACTCAGCTTTTTCTGGCAGCCCCATAGAGAATAAACTGAGAGGTAGTTGGGCATCCGACCTGTGTCCTATTGGGGAAAAAAAAAATCCCTGTTTTGCAAATCGGCCCCGGCGGTCGGCCCCTTACTGATCAGTAAGTTATCACCTTCTCTGTGGAGTTACCCTATCCTTTCGCCAAACAACCCCTTTAACGTGTTTCCAAATTTGACATATCCCAATGTGTATGGCACGAGAGATGTTAAGTGAACATGAAAATAAAGTACGGCATATATCATCAGATGACTAAATGTCAACCATAGGCTCCTATGTAAAAAAAAAAAAATGCATGTAAATTAATGTAATTGTTTTGTATGTATCCAGCATTTATTTATTTATTTATTTATTTATTTTAACCCTTTCAGTGAAGGCAGTGGAATCGTTGAATATCTACTCCAAAAATAGCACGGTACTTGCAGTGTGGAAAGTGTCTCCAGTCCCATACGATCTTATGGGGTTTGTGTTGGAATGGAAAAACCTGAGAGTAAGGTCCGGAGTCCGCTGGACGTATATTCCGCCCAATGTCTGCAGATATTACATTGAAGGTGAGTGCAATCATAAAGGTTTGAATAACCGCAGGTTATATGAATAATAGCCTGTCATCAGCTGCTATCACCATGGGAATTAATTGCTGCGGGAGAAATACATAAAACCTATTTATACCAATATCTATGCGATAACATAATGTGGAGATGAAACTGGCCTCCTAGCTTAGGGATATCATATCATATCATAAGCATTAACTGGGAATGTGCAAAATGAGCAGCTAAAGTCTCAGACACATAACTAGACCGGAAATACCACATGATACTGCAATGTGCCTCCTAGTTTTACCCAGTGGCACACAGAGCAACGTTCTCACGGCTCATGGAGGCGCCATACTGTACATCTGCGCTGTAGCTCTATGCCACAGCCCTTGTAGGGCCAGATATTAGGTTTCAATTTCTCAACATTTTCCAGATAGCTGAGTCATGAAAGTGAATGAAACCATGTCTCATTTACAGACTATGTGTTACTGTGTTCGAAAGTTTGTTACAATGTATCAGTGTATTTGATGCTGGAGTCCAGTGCAGTTACAGGTGATTTCCTAGACTGATATACTGTAGTAAACCAACCAGCTGGTTAATCGGGAAAAGGACAGCCAGATAATAGTGTCATAGACAACCCTAATGAGACATTGAAATATTTGTATGTTAATTATAATCTAGTAAAATCCTTTGATGCTGTTTGTTATCTGTCATTTACAGACAAATTCTTTGCCATTGAGAAATACAAGTTTAGCCTGACTCCTGTGTTTTTGGAAGGTGTTGGCAGCCCTCACATTACATACGAATTCTCTAAAGGTAAGAATCTTATATAAACTAATGCATGTTCTCACCTAAACCACAAAGTACTGTAACAATATGGTTTTAATTCAACTTCCTGTTTAGAAATCTTGATGGCATGGTGTGCCAATGTGTGCAAGAAAATAAACTACCATACTATTGCCCTCTATGTACAGGAATATAACTACTATGAGCAGCGTCGGACTGGAACACCTTGGGCCCACCAGAGAA